>SKCR01021752.1:0-114197 GCA_019454045.1 Zanthoxylum bungeanum | reverse complement strand
TGGGCCTACACAATGTTCAGACCCCACGTTTTATTTTAGTGAACCCGAACTCGACTAATTTGAGAAAAGCAAAAAAAGAAAAAAACACTCCTCAATTGGGGATAAATTGGGCCGATTCATATTTTCCAAACGGGTGACCCGGCCCATATCAAAATCTTCTATATCAAAAAACCCTAAACTTAAACCCTAATGTAATGAATAATAAAACGAATTCGAGGTTAAACACTTTTGATTCCTTAATTTTCCCGCATTTCCTTCCCTTTCTCACCGTCCAAACACTCCCCACGCTTATGAACTACCGCTTCCAGAATCTCTGGGGGCGCCTTACAGAGGCGGCAACGCCATTATATCTCAGAAACACACGCTAATTTCACCGGTCGGTAACCGAGTTTCGGTTACAGACCTAATAAAGTCTCAAACCGTGACGCTTCCCGTCCAATCATCGTCGAATATCAGTCGGCTTGCCGTCTCACCGGACGGCACTTTCCTATTGACGGTCGATGAGAACCAGCGTTGCCTTTTCATCAATCTTCATCGCCACGTGGTTCTTCACCGTGTTAGATTCAAATATCCCGTAATTCCATCCAGTTTAGTCCTAATGGCAAATATATCGCGGTCGGTACAGGTAATTGATGGAAATTTTATGGGTTGAATTTGAATTTTTTTGGGGGCAGGTTTTATTTGCGTATGGCTCAAAAATCGCTTTTTTTGGAAATTCACCTAAAATCGCTTTTGAAATAGCATAAAAACAATTCACATACTCTTTTCTGAGGCAGCTGTGATAAGAAAAAGAACTTACCGGCTGCTCTGACTCTTAAACCACTCTCTAAAGAAGTGTCTATAGTTTGTTCGTGTACTATAAGTTTCTTTTGGTGGTGTCAAAGAGATAGTTTTGCATTTGAATTTATCTTTTTAGTTTGATAGTAAGTGTTTGTTTGGTATTGTGATTTGACCTTTGGTTAGATCACAAAACTGTGTTTGGGTCAAAATACAGTTTTTAATTGTTTGTTTAATGATGAGAAATTGCGATTATTAATCGTGATTTCTTTCAAAAACTAAGTTTTGCAACCCACCATCAAAATATTAAAAAAGCGCACCGCAATTGTTTTATAGCATAAATCGAAATTTCATAACACCGTTTATAAATCACCGTTTGTTGACCACACTTTTATAATCGCAATACCAAACAAAACCTAAGTGTGTCTTAGAAGAGATTTTCTGCCTTTATGGTTTAATTCCCTTTTTTTCCTCTGTTGGGTTTGATTGATTCTAAAATTTAAATTAGCCTTAAAAGAAATCTGCTTGGGAAATTTGCAGGTAAATTAGTACAAGTATGGAGATCACCTGGATTTAAAAAGGAAGTGTTTGCTTTTGAGTTAATAAGGACTTTGGCTGATTGCAATGATAAAGTTACTGCATTGAACTGGAGTCCTGATTCTAAGTATTTGCTTGTTGGATCAAAAGATTTGGCTGCAAGGTTGTTATACGTAAAAGAAAAATTAAAGGGTGTTCATAGCAATAAGCCATTTTTACTTTTAGGTCACAGAGATTCAGTTGTGGGTTGTTTTTTCGGTGTTGATAGAAAGACTGATGAGGTAAATAGAATTTGCACTGTAGCCCGTGATTGTTATATGTTTAGTTTGGGTTTTCGTGACAGTGATGGCAAAATTGATGAAACTAGAGAAGATTCAAAACCACCGTCTCCAGGTACTCCAAATAGGGATGGTGAAGGAAAGAAGAGAAAGGATTTTGATGGTAAAGATGAAGATTTGGGTGGAGAAGAGGGGTATTTGCATAAGCAGAAATGGGGGTTGTTGAGGAAGGATGATTTTACGCAGGCACCATCGAAAGTAACAGCTTGTCATTATCATAGGGGACTTGATATGGTTGTTGTGGGGTTTTCAAATGGCATCTTTGGAGTTTGGTCTATATCAGATGCCTGATTTTGTGTGCATTCATTTGTTGTCAATTTCAAGGGAGAAGATTACTGCAGCAGCTTTTAATGAGCTAGGGAATTGGCTGATGTTTGGGTGTGCAAAGCTTGGGCAGTTGCTTGTCTGGGAGTGGCGTTCAGAGAGTTATATATTGAAACAACAGGGACATTATTTTGATGTGAATTGTCTTGCTTATTCACCGGATTCACAACTATTGGCCACTGGCGCAGATGATAACAAAGTCAAGGTATTGTATTCTAGTCACATACCTAAGAGGCTAAGATCATATTTTTGTTGAGTAATTGTCTATTAGCATCTCTCCAAGTAACAAAATTAATATTTTTCTTCACATTAATGCTTACATTTTCTGTGGTTGAAGGGCGTATATATAGCTTAGTGGTCCTGCATTACCTTGCACTATATTCTCTTTTCCGGATTTCCCAGTCAATGATTTGGTAGAATGGCTTATATGCACTTTGCCTTTTGTGGGAATTTTGTTGTGATTTCTCCATGTGTGTATGTATATATATTGTATATGAAGAGGAAAGTGCTTGTCATTCTGTTGAATGAAAGGCCTAATATGTGATGTGAGCATCTCCATATTAAACCTTAAATAGCTTGTAATTTTTTTCCAGTTGACAAACAACTTGTTGTCAGCATTTTGCATGCACATTGTGTTATTAGCTGTTCAGGTGTGGAAGTGTTGGTTTTTTTTTTAAATCTATATGATCATGATGATCCTGAAGGTGACTCTTTTATGTATTATGTCATCTCATACTAATATGGTCTTCTTTTAATTAAGCAAACTTAAGGGGTTCAATACAAAAAATTTCTGCTGAATATTTGTTAATGATAACCTACCTCCTCTAAAATTGGTAATGGAAGTCTAGAATTCATGCTAAGCTAATGACTTTCATTGCTGCAGGTGTGGACTGTATCATCAGGCTTTTGCTTTGTGACCTTCACAGAGCACACTAATGCTGTCACAGCTCTCCATTTTATGGCTAATAACCATTGTCTTTTAAGTGCATCTCTAGATGGGACAGTTCGTGCATGGGATTTGTTCGTTATAGAAATTTTAGGACTTTTACTACCCTTTCTTCTAGGCAGTTTGTTTCTTGGCAGCAGATCAAAGTGGTGAAGTTATTTGTGCTGGAACTCTAGATTCGTTTGAGGTATACATTGTCATAATCGTTAATGTTTTGACTATGCTCTGCTATGATAATTTATCTTTCCTGATGGTTTCTATTAATGTGTGTATAATAAATAGATATTTGTTTGGTCAATGAAAAGGGGTCGTTTGTTGGATATTCTAAGTGGTCATGAAGGTCCTGTTCATGGCTTGACGTTTTCTCCTACAAATGTGAGTTAACTTCTCTTTTGACCTTGTGAGAATGTTTTTTCCTTTTAACGGTTTCATTTTACTATTTTCTCTAAATCCAAAGCTTTTGGAGCTTCCACCTACTTCCTTCTTTATGGTGTTCATCCCATATTCTTGCTTTTCTGTCTTACTGGTGTCGAAAAATCTTATATCTATTAGACATTTCATCTTACCTCTTGACTCTGAATAGCTTAATGAGGTTGTTCTGTTTTCACATGTAGGCTACCTTAGCTTCATCATCATGGGATAAAACTGTGCGGTTGTGGGATGTTTTTGAAGGAAAAGGTTCTGTGGAACCCTTCCCTCACACACATGATGTTCTTACAGTGGTTTATCGCCCAGATGGGAGACAGTTGGCTTGCAGCACATTAGATGGACAGATTCATTTCTGGGACCCACTTAATGGTGAGCTAATGTACACCATCGAGGGGCGCAGGGATATTGCTGGAGGGCGTCTCATGACTGATCGTAGATCAGCAGCTAATTCTACTTCAGGAAAGTTCTTCACAACATTGTGTTATTCTGCCGATGGAAGCTATATATTAGCAGGTGGAAGTAGCAAATACATTTGTATGTATGATGTTGCTGACCAGGTAGGTTTGTCTGCATCTATATGCATGTAAATACATTGTTATTGAATCCTATGGTATCTTACAGTTCTTTGTTTTTGCTGCCTGAAGTTCACATTTATATTTCTAGTGGTTACTGTATTTTACCATCCTTAAGGGTAGTGGATAGTTAAAAGTAGGATGCAGTATGCAAGATTTCTAGAGAACTGGTACTTTATATTTGATTTTGTCTGTTGCAGCCCCTTTCTCAGAAGATAGTTGCAATAATCAATAACTGTTGGTGCCAAGGCGTACATAGAAATTCTATTTAGGGGTTGTGTTCTGAAATTTTAGATTACCTATTTCCTTATTGTGCTGGCAGTTGGTGAAACTTTTGGTTCTTTTGATGCAGAGCAAGACTTACCCTCAATGCTCTTAAGGAAACTTAAAATGACCCTGCTAAATGTTGTACTTCTGCGAGGGGAATGTAATCAATAGGTTGTTTAAAAGTTTAAAAAATGGAAACAGGTTTAAGGAGTCTTTTTCCTTCCTGGGTGTGGATTTGGAGAACGGTTTGTTATGAAGACTAGTTTTATGCTTTTTTTCAACCTAAACTGTTCATGCAAAACTGTTAGATTATATTAAGGTCATAAATAACTATACGGCAATGGTTGGCTACTGGTCAGGCTTGGTGAAGCCTTTTAATTACTGATATCATGTGCTGAGGCCATTTTATGACTGTGGCTGCCTTGTTTATGTTATTTCATCAGGGCAGTGTGTGTCTTTTGTGCCTGGCTTCATATTATTGATCTTGAATTTGCATCTTGCTCTCCAAAGCTTGAAGTTTTTTTTTTTCTCTTGTTCATTATGATGCTGAATTCTTCAGAGGGTGGTGAATCAGATCTTTAATGCACTCAATCTTATCGCACAGGTTTTGCTGCGTAGATTTCAAATAACCCACAATCTCTCTCTAGATGGAGTTCTTGACTTCTTAAACTCAAAGAATATGACAGAAGCTGGCCGGTGGACTTGATTGATGATGATAACAGTGACACGGAAGAAGGCATTGATAAACAAACACGAGGAAAGTTGGATTATGATTTACCAGGAGCCATGCCTACCCGTGGAAGGCCAATTATTCGAACTAAATGCCTCCGAATTGCTCCCACTGGACGGAGCTTTGCAGCTGCAACAACAGAAGGGGTTCTAGTTTATTCAATTGACGAATCCTTTATCTTTGATCCCACTGATCTTGACATAGATGTCACACCAGAGGTACTTATCTGAAGCCATGTAAGTCTATGTACTTGCACATTTTTATTGATTCTAATAAGAAAATAAATTTTCAGGGGAAGAAGTTCTTGATTTTGGAATTTAGCCTTTTTCTTCCTTTTCATGTTTGTAACATTATTATTAATTTTGCCACTCATTGTTTTCCTGTTTATCTTATCGCACAGGCTGTTGATGCAGCACTGGATGAAGATCAGCCAAACAGAGCTTTAATCCTCAGCCTTCGTTTAAAAAAACGATAATCTCATCAAAAAATGCATTTTCGCCGTCAGTCCAGTTAATATACCTGCTGTTTGCTCATCAATCCCATACAGATACATGCAAAGGTTAATTGAGGCACTTTCAGATCTTCTGGAGAGCTGTCCACATCTGGAGTTCATACTTCGCTGGAGTCAGGTTTTGTTTCACCAACTTGAAAAATTCATCAGAATCCCCATTTTTTTTTTTGGTGTTATTTTTCATGCGTAAACGTTAGCTCTATTGGTAGCAGTTGACATGACTGTGTGATTGGTTATATGGTAGGAGCTGTGCAAAACACACGGTAACTCCATTCAACAGAATTCCAGAAACCTGCTTCCATCTTTAAAATCCTTGCAGAAGTCAATTACCAGAATACATCAAGATTTGGCAGATACATGTTCTTCCAATGAATATATGCTTCGATACTTATGCTCTATGGGTGCCAAAAAATGACGAGATTCTATTTATAGGTTGACATGCGTAATTTTTGCTCAAGACACTGCAGCTCTGTTTTTTAGCTGTTCCACCTCCGCTCATGGTGCTTTGGCTAAAAGTGTGATGACGCAACATCCATCAATTGAAGGATATAGCTGTTTCTAACGAAGTATAAGCACCATGACTTTCTTTTGTTTTTATTTGAGCAGAATGATCATGAATAGGTCTCTGTCATACAACATCTTTGAAAGCAAATTTGTCACAACAATATCGGTGACGTGGCGCTACTGGCTAGGTATTTGCTCATGTTGTAGTTTTGACATCCGCTGTTAGAGAAGGAAGAGAGCGAACAATTTTTTTTTTTTTTTTTTTTTTGTATCTAAATTGTTCCGTTCTTTAATCATCATATGTTTTTCAAAATTTTGTTTTTGTTTCTGTCTCCGCCCAATTTGAAAGGCTTGTTTGTTTTTGCAACCAGATTAAGAAAGTGTAATTAAATGAGGATATATCAACAAATTATTCACTTTAACTTCTTTTTTAATAGGGCAAGTAGATTATAATTATTGACAGCCAAATTAGAAACTCGGCTTATCAAATAGGAACAGAGAAAGTATATACAAATCAATAATACTTTTACCGTTGAATTGATTTTCAAATATCTTAATAAGAAATTTATCATCCGAATTCGAGTTTTGATATAGATAGAGTTAAAAATATATTTGGATTTGTCCATTCCCTTCAAATTATGAAAAAACAAAAATATTTTTCATCAAAAAAAGACCAGTAGAGAAAAATTCTTAATTTTAGAGGGTAAAATAGAAATTTCCTATGTCATTCAATACTAGGAATATCTCGTGTCCTAATGTAACGTCACTTCATCTTCTTTACCTGGATGGCATCCCCTTGCAAACATGAAATAGGAAAACTGCAGGTCGCAAACCCAAGTCACTTTCCAGAAATTAGTTTCCTTTCATGCAAAAATAGTTGAAATTATTTAATTATTTTCTGCTGAACAGTATTAAATTAATGGAAAACCACTAAACGGGTCTGTGTAAACAAACAATGTGAAGAAACTAGGCAAAAAGAACATGGTATCTGATTACTTTTAGCACTAACGAAATGGTAAAATGACTGGACCTTATAGACTAACTACTCCTGGCTTTACATTCAACAGCAGCATATCACTCCTCTGACTTCTGGTCGGATGCAATATCTTTAAGCTTTTCCTTTAGTTCACCAGTCTGTGAGGGACACAATGCAGTATTAGATCATTAGCATCTCAGATTGACAAGGAACGTCACCATTTTACTTTAGCGTGATACCTGGTGCATATTGAGAATAATATCGGAACCTCCAATAAATTCCCCCTTGATAAAAATCTGGGGAAACGTAGGCCAGTGACTGCATAGAAAAACAAGCAGTCTCAGTGTGAAGGAACAAGAATGTCATGCACATACTGTTAATTCTAGCAAATAATGAAGCACTTGTAAGTACAAAAGACTTGTTTATCTAGATCACATGAAATATTTTTATTTCTGGAAGAATAAAGCATCTATCTGTATATCAATAAATTGACATTGATGATGAAGTATCAAGCTCAATGACTGAACACTTGACACACATACATAAACAGTAAACTTGCTGAATGGATAAATCAAGCCAAGTCACTACAAGGTACATACATAATATTAACAAACAATTCAAACAATGCATCACTGATGAACAAAAGGATTTAAATCTCAAACAGAGACATTGCTTTGTGCTTATTATGCACATTAATCTATATATTCACTATAGAAGAGGCTTTAAAGGCATCAGAAGAAATTGATCAGATATTAGTTTAATATTATTGTCAATGGATGGCTTGAATAGTGCTCTCATGTCTGAACACATTTGAAATTCTCATGGTGGGGAAATAATGGGTAGTCCATTTGTTTGAATTAGTAGCCCATGGAATTGACAATTTTGCATTCAAATTAATGCATGTAGGTGAAAACTTTTTTATTATAATCTTACCACTTAGGATCTTGCGTCCTCACGAGGGTCAACACAAGGAATGGAAACATATTCATCCACAGATAAGGTTGTTAAAGGCGAGAGAGGCGATCAGAGCCAGAAAAGCGAGGCGCGAGGCGAGGGGCGAGAGGCGCACACAAGGAATGGAAACATATTCATCCACAAATAAGGTTGTTAAAGGCGAGAGGCACATCGAGGCGATCAGAGCCAGAAAAGCGAGGCGCAAGGCGAGGGGCGAGAGGCGCATGCCTCACAGACACGAGGCGCACGCTTCACAGACAAGAGGCGCATGTTTATTGATAATAAATTTAAATTTGTAATATATGCATCATTAACATGTAAATGTAAAAAAATAATAAATAAATAATAATATTTTGACATATGGTCTAATCACTTGTCCAATTCATAATACTCGACAAAATATGCACAGTTCAAAACTTCAAATTGAAGAAAATAATAAAACAAGCGTAATTAAAAAGTATCTAGTCAAAAGAAACATCATCACCATATTCTTAACAAAATATGCATAGTTCAAGTTCAAGAAAATGAAAAATAACAAGCATTAAAAAAACATCTACTAAAAAAAGAATTGTAAATAAAGAAAATATAAAAGAAAGAATCGTAAATAAAGAAAATGGGAAAAAAAAAGATGAAGAAAGAAACAGGACTAAAAAAAACTGTAAAAGGAAAAAAAAACACAAATATAAAAGAAAGAATCGTTAATAAAGAAAATGAAAAAATATAAATAAAGAAACAAACAGAATTGAAAAAAAGTAAAAAAAAAAAAAACAGAACTATAAAAGAAAAAAGAAACACAAATGTAAAAGAAAGAATCGTAAATAAAGAAATGGAAAAAGAAAAAGAAAAAAGATGATGAAAGAAACAGAACTGAAAAAAAAATGTAAAAAACACTTACGAAAAAACTGTAAAACCATGATGCGCACGCCTCTTGACGCATCACGCCTCATTGTGCCTCACGTCGCCTCGCCTCGACCGGTTGGATGCGCATCAATGATCGCCTCGTGCGCCTCTCGCCTTGAGCCGCGCCTTAGTGCGCCTCTAACAACACTGTCCACAGACATTGGGTTGTGAGCCATCTTTAATACCAATTGTGACAACTTGGGCCTAACAATCAAATAGATTTTGTCCGCTTTAGGCACACATCTCATCATGGTTTTGTTATTGGGCTTTGCGACTCAAATGGTGTCTACTTAGGATAACTCCAGACTTACAGTCCAAAATCAAAATCCTCTCTCACTACTGATATGAGATATTACATATAATCTACAATACTAGAAATGAGTGAGTCTTGCACTCTTGCATATTTTTCATTGAGAAACTCTCCTACTACTTCACAACAGTTATTAATTTTACTACGTATCAAGTGGGCCATATTGACTAGTAGAAAAGAAAGCAATCAATATTTTCCAACGTCATAATGAGGATTTTTCATCCCAAAGATAATAGGGAAAGGAACGCTAATATTTTTTGGCAGTTGACAGTTAGTCAGAAGCAGGAATTAATATTCCTGGAAAAGGTTAGAAACAATTGAAAGGCTGCATCTGCAAGTTATTATGACATAAAACTCACTAAAATTTCAACCTTGACACGTGAGAATGGATTCTCAAATGATAATGATGAAACCCAGTACGATATTTGAGATTCTAAGTTTGAACCCTCAACGATGGCCTTTCAATTAATACAAGCTCTCTGTACGTTACTTGGATATTAAAACTGCATTTTTATTAAAAGTTGTAACACTGAAATAGAAAGTTGCATAGTAGAAAGCTTATGCCTCATTCAAGTTCTAGACCATAATTATAATTCAACTGACCTGAAGGCTTTTACTGCACTTTTAAGCTCAGGATCTTCCAGAATATTTCTAGCACTTATGGGAACATCTGCACAGGCCAACAATCATGAATAAAACTAACGTAACCAGCAATGTATTTGCAGAGAAATTAACATATAAAACTGAGATGAAAGCAAATATGTAGGGACAATTAGGCCAATGCATAGTTATTAAAGGTGTGCCCAAGCGCTCTCATTCAGGCTCACCCGTCTGGAGGCTCAGCTCATATTCCCAAGCGCGCCCTTGCAACGCCTATGTACAAAGCCCAAGGCTCGCACATGTGCCCTTCTTTAAAAATAATTGAATTTTGAAAAAGTGACATGAACAATTGCATATCTCAATTGCATTATATATGAATTTTGATAACTTTAAATCTTTTATTTTTTAAGTTATGATTTTCTTTCCATGTGATATGATTGTTAATTTTACTTATTGAGCTGAAATTTATTAAATAAATTTATATGAATTATTCCAATTGTAATTTAATATAAAATCTTAAAAAATGACAGGGCAGGGTACAGGAGGACCTTGGCACCTCGATGCACCTTGTGCTTTTACAACTATGGGCTAATGTCATAAATTAATTTGATTTTTCCATCTTAAGCAGAAGAAATCACATCTGATCCACACTTGTCAATAACTTAAATATAAACAAATCAAGTGAAATATGTCGCCCGCTTTTAGCAAGTCATTTTGTTGTTTTACGAAAAATATAACTAATATGATATTACAAATATTGCTTTTCAGAATGAACAGGGAATAGACTTAACCAGGAAATGGATAAAAAAATTAGTTCCATAGGTTAAGCATATGAAAGCCTATCATATTTCCCATGTGATGTCCATTGCCCTCTTTTACTAGCAAGTGAATATGTCGGTTTAATGAGAACTAATGTACATTATGCTTTACAAGACACTGTGTAAAGTAATCTAAAAAAACCATTGGACATAAATATGAAAACTTACTGTATGCATTCAGTACTCGCACTGCCAGTGAGCTGAAACCACATTGAGGAAACTCAGGAACCCCTTTCATGTAAAGCATCACAGGGTTTCCTTTAACATCCTACAGAAGAATTTTTTTTTTAAAAAAAAAAAAAACCAATTAATGACATAGAGCTAAATTTAAAAGACAAAAATTAGTGAAAACAAAGCAAAACATGAAGTTCAGAATCTCTATCATCAAATAGCGAAGATGATTGACAGACATCTTTACCTGCTCAACAACCTCTTTCAAAGAAATGCCAGAATTGTCGACCTTACTTGTAGGTCTAAAATCTTCGTGTGTGTCAGCCTCGTTTGGCACATTAGTAGAGTATTTCATCCCATTGTGGTACAAGGATCCAAATACCTAAAAAATAAAATGCAAAACCATGATCTAACAAAAACGTATAACAAAATGGTATGAAACCAAAAACATGTTTATCAGTTAGCTGATCTGCGTTAATGCAATTTGTAGCTCAGACTAAAGCGAATAAAATAGCTACACAAAACACTCACCCACACGAACAAATTGTAATTGATTCAGAGTTGGAACAAGAAAAGGTTTTAAAAAATTCCGATTTTGTACGCATTGAGATCTGAGAATCCTTTTGTAGGAATCATTTTCTCGAAAAGTACCAATCAAATTATTTATTGACACAGAAACTTTCTAAAAGAGCACTTATTGAATGCATTCTAATAGCAAACCAACTTTTCTCATTTAATTCCAAATATAACTTTTTTTCCCTGACTCTAGTCCTGCCCAAAATATAGCAAAACCGTTTTTTAATTATTTGAAAGCATTTCAGGTAGTCCCAAACTCACAGTTCAACTACGGCAACATACAAGTTCTGATTTCAATTAATATAATTGCAGATGTACTTCGGAAACATGAGGAGAAAAACCCTTCTGAAGCACAACTTTTCACTCGGAATCCATACAATCATATGTGGGCTCGACCCTTAGCCAACTTAGGCTGGCCCCATAAAAATCTGTGGAAAAAAATAATAAAATTACCTAATTGATTAGTTAATTCTAATATAGAATTATTAAAATTATTATATTTTAATAAATATTAACCTTAATCTTTCCTATTTTCCAAACAAATAATAAGATTATTTTATTTTTCTAAAAGTAGCCTCACTAAATTTTTTCCGCCAATCGCCTCAAAAAAGCTTGAGCCGCCCCGTGATACAATCCCCAATTATATTACAATTCCATCATCAAACAATACATAAGTATCAAAAGCTCCGAGGAAACATCAATAAAATAATCAAACGGAAGGTTCAACTAGTAAACAACTTCTTCTTCATCAGGTTAACTAAATCCCATCAATAACATTTATTCAATATCACAACAACCCTAATCCTAAACGAGCTAAAGCATCAAGATTCTTACAATTGTAGAGGAGCGCGCAGCTGGGTAACCAGCGATTCTCTTGAAGATTAAGTTGGATAATGATCTCGACATCTTGTCGGAAACTTGCTAGTCCCTGAACAAATCAAAAACCAACTTGTATTAACAACTTGCAAGAAACTTACAAAAGCAATCATCGTTCAAACAAAACTAACAAACGTAAAGCTTCAAGAGACTTGTTATGCACTTGGGTTTTTGACAAGTTGAGATTTTTTCACCTGTATTGAATAAGAGTTTGTGGGGGTTCTCACTTCTCGCTTCGGACTGCGGTCTATGCTGCCTGCATATCTGTTCACATAACTTGTTATTGCCACGATATATACCTGTAAACAAAAGTCTGCATTTCTATGCTAAATAAATGGTTTTTGGAAGGACGAATTTGCCCTCAAGCAAAGCCCGTCCTATTTCCGCTTATATTTCATTTTCCCTCTTTGTAAAATACATTTCTCCATCTATCTAGACCCGGCCAACAGTTCGAACATTGCCCTCAAGGAAAGCCCGTCCTATTTCCATCTTACATTTCACTTTCCCTCTTTGTAAAATACATTTCTCCATCTATCTAGACCCGGCCAATGGTTCGATTCGGTTCCGAACCTCCGAACCGAAAAGAACCGAACTGGGCGATTCCGGTTCGGCTCCAGTTCCCTTTCGATTTTAAAAAAAAAATTAATAACGATTTTTTAGAAAAAATAAAAATGAGATTAAAAAATTAATTTAAAATTTGAATTTGAATTGAATTTAAATTACATTAAATTAAAAATAAAATTAAAGAGTTTGTACTTAAATTTTTAAAAACTTAAGTTGCCTACGTATCCTCTGTTGGTTTCCTCTAAGGGTCCCAAGATCATAAATTAAGCATGAAAGAGTATGAATACACATCAAAGGAGGTGCGGAAAACTCACATTGATCGGTTGGATGCTCCGAAGATAAAAACGAACTGCCTCCTCTATCAAGCTCGGCAGTGGCAGCTCGGTGGTGGACTGAGCAGTGGCTCTCACGACAGTGGGTGGATCTCCTCCATGAAGAATCGGCCATGGACTCCATTAAAGCTCCAAGCTTTGTTGATAATCTTCCATGCTCACGAACTCACTTCCTTATCACCTTAGGATAACCCAATGTGTGTGCTATCACTAAGATCTTGCAACAAAACCATTTGCTTCTCCATTTATTTGCTCGATCAAACCAGAAAAACAAAGGAGAAGAGGCGTTCAAGATAGAGAGAGAAGATGAACAATTTTTGGCTCCAAAAAATGAATACCGAAAAAGAGAGAGAGAGTGAAATAAAAAGGGTAAAAGGGGTTTTTATATTTTCCAAAAATATTAAACCATTTACCACTTTTAATTTCCAAAAAGGAAAGAATTAAATGCTTATCAATCAATACACATCAACTCACATCAATCAATCAAATGTCACATCACTCAAAGTGACATGTGATTTGACGCTTGATGTGACTAATGATTTGATGCTTGATTTGACTTGTGTGCCGCACTCGAATTCGAAATGCAAATGTGCTCGCAAACAATCCCGGGCTGGGGTTCGCTAATTCCAAATTAACGAATTTTCCGTTGCGTCGTAATTAAACGATTACGCCTAGCGAAATCACTATTCACATCGCTAACGAATTAATTCTAAATTAACTCGTTCGCCCGAATTAAAATCTAATTTTAATTCCGCATCGAAATCCAATTTCGTATAATATATCAAATATATTATTTTATCGATTAATTCCAAATTAATCGTTCTCTCTCTTTAATTGATATTTTATCCCAGATTAATTTTCTCTCTCATTAAATTAATCACAGATTAATTAAAGTGCGAGTCATACGTCATCAGTGAATCTTTGGGAAGCGACCCATGAGATCCCCGGATATGTTGGCAGTAAATCTGGTCGTCGGACTATCCGAACACGTTAGTACCTCGTATTACGTTTACACTGATTCACAAGACAAAGTTGGCCTCTAGCAAAGCGTCTTGCCTACCCAATTCTCCGGAAACATGCTTACAAGAATAATCGATCTATATCAGGCGTAATATACGTGGTATTGCGTATTTCGATCCAGTATCGGATGATCACGTGCTAGGCCTGGGGCTGGAATTGTGTCTGCCCCGTACGAAGCACATGTCGAATCTCTGGTAACTAGTCTCTATATAGGATAAACATGATCTTGTCATTTTATCCCGATGACTGCAATACTTAAGAGAACTAGTACCGTATCCTACGTGACCATCATCTCCATATGACTGGAGTGACACTTCCATCTTAACATCACACCCAACACACTACGATTCTCAATATACCCAGTATTGGCGTACACATAACTTGTTAAAGCCCTGGACGACCTCAACCAAAGTATATTGATTGTCGCAAGTATTAGCTGTGCAAGTCTCAGGTTAAGACCAAATACACCTACCCTGATTTCGGATTTCCATAGACACATAGTCATACTACCAATGGAATTCTGAAGGGGTCTATCCAGAGCGAAGTTGTTTCCCGTACCATCGGTAAAACACAACCTCCTATTACACTTGCATGAGTATCCTATACCCAAATATACGAGAACTATGCCGTTGTGCCCTCACAACACGCACAAGTGCAATACTAGTCTTTTACGTATTTATCGATGTCCAATCTCGATAATACTCTGACTAGGGATATTTAATGATTTATCCTTTGTGGACTGATACTGTCTCATATCATTCTCAGCCCAGGAACAAATCATAGGGACCTCCTATCATTTATATATCTAGGTGATCTAATCACAAATGATAAGAGTGCAATCTCTTTGTCACATAGTTAATTTGTACAACAACACTATGATCTGTACAAATAGTGACGCTATGGGTCATAATTGTCCAACATCCTCTAGAGGTGAGAGGAATCAAAACTCACGTAGTTCCTTTATATTTTTAAGATAGTTCCTCATTACAATTATTTACTCATCAATCATCATCATTATCAATGCATGTTGATCATTCAACTCTCGTTCCGCTTACAATTGCAGATGTTGTTGGAGTTGGTGCTCGGCGCGCCAAATTTTATTGTATTTATTGTAAATATGATGTACATTTTATTTTATTATGAATAAAATTAAGTAATTTTCATCAATATAATCTTATATATGGTAACTGCGTAAATCACAGTAGAATGAATAGTTGTGACATAATTGCAAAAGCGCCGCAATTGTTACTAAGAAATGTCACAATACAATTCATTCTTAAATTGTTCCTAGTCAAGGTTTACATACTTTGTCAGTTAGTAAACCCGTGAGACCGATACGTGTTGTATATTAGAATTGTTCTAATGATTTATCTCAGTAGACCATGAGTCTTGGGAGACTCATATAAACACGTAGGTATTTATTGGATAATTACTGAACGACTCATTTAAAGATTCCTGATAGATGGTACACCAACGTCAATAGGAATCTTTACGAGTCGAATAGCATATTAGCTCATTTGACATGTGATACCACTGTGGATATGTGAGACATCCTCCATACTTTGATGACAGTCACGTCAACGATCTTTTAAGATCAGACCTCCGCATGTTCGTTGGTTATGGACTGATACTCACGATATCATGTGATGTATCCAGAGAGGATCTGTCAATTTATGTAAAATAGTGGGAGGGCATCCTTATATTAATTATTGAATTCTCGTATTTTATTTGAGGATTATCAATTTACGTAAAATAATGGGAGGATATCTTTATATTAAAAATCCATGATATGTTGGATGTTTTCTGATATTGATGAAATTACTTTTATCTACTAACTCCTATTTCTTTTGTAAAGTTTATGATGACAGCTACTACTTCCACTAATCTTTTTTGCTCGTGTCCTGGACATGAACAAATTGATTGGTCCTGAGAATTTTAGTGAATGGGAATTAGATCTTAAGATAGTCTTGAGATCAGAGAAGTTGGGTTATGTGCTGGATTATCCAGTGCCACTGGATATTGCACCGGAGTCTTTACCTGAAGAGAGATGGGTATTTGAGAAGTGAAAGGATGATGATATGGGAGTCAGGTCACTCATTCTCTATTCCATGTCTCCTGATCTAAAGAGGCACTATGCTGATATGTCTGACTCCTACAACATTATAACTCAACTTCGGGAGCTATTTCTAAACCAGGATCAAACTCTGGTGTACAGAATCTTTGTGGAATTGTTCCACACTCGATTGGCTGATGGCAAGCCCGTGAGTCCACATGTTTTGCACATGATTGATCTCATGGAGCAGCTCTGAAAGTTTGACTTTCAGTTGAATGAGACTGTGGGCAGAAATTTGATTCTTGGCTTACTCCCACCGGCGTATTCCCAGTTCATTATGAACTTCAACATGCATGGTATTCGTTATTCCTATAGTCAGTTGTATATGATGCTTCAGACTGTTGAGGAGTACATCAAGAAAGGTGTGCCGACACTTATCTCAAAATATTATTTGCCTAATTCTTCTTCTTTTCAATCTACGAGATCGGGCAAAAAGAAGAAGAAAAAGGCAAAGTAGACTGGTTCAAGTGTTCCTCCCAAAGGAAAAAATGAAAAGTCAGGCAAGTCGAAGAAAAAAAAAACCGCTGAGGATAAATGCCACCACTGTGGCAAGATTGGACGTTGGTGGCGCAACTGTCCAGACTATATTACTTCCGTCAGACAGGAGAGAGCCTCTGCATCAGATATGTTTATTTTCCATATCATTGATATCTCTTTGGCTTGTGGGTTTTAGATTATGCTAGTCCGACTCACACCTGCAATTCGTTGCAAGGGCTGAGGGTTAGTATGATGCTTAATCCAGGCGAGATGCAGCTGCGTTTTGGGAATGAAGATTCTTTATCTGCAACAGCCGTTGGCGAATACGAGATTCGTCTATCCAGAGGTAACATCATTTTGACAGATTGTATTTTTGTGCCTGGTTGTGTAGCTAATATTATCTCCATGTTTGTATTAGATACAAAAGGATATCATATACATATTAAGAATCGTTCTATGTATATATATGATATGAAAGATGTTTTGATACACAAATGTTCAAATTCGCAAAGTCATTATATTTTGCATGCCATTAGAGATGTTTATGAAATTGGGGATAATAAACGTAAAAGATCTCAAAAATAACTGATACTGAATTGTGGCATATGCGGTTAGGTCTTATAAGTGTACGACGCCTAACCTAGTTGGTTAAAAATGGTTTGATTGAGAATCTAACCATACAATCTTTTCCAACTTGTGAATCCTGTATTCAGGGTAAAATGACCAAAGCCCCATTTACTGGTGTTGGACATCGGGCCACTGACTTATTGGAGCTCATTCACAGTGATGTATATGGTCTTATAAGTCACACTGCTCATAGTGGTTTTTCTTACTTCGTAATATTTACCGATGATTTATCACGGTATGGTTATGTTTATTTGATGAAACATAAATTGGAAACCTTTGAAAAGTTCAAAGAATTTCAAAACGAAGTAGGAAAAACAAACTGGTAAATTCATCAAATGTCTTCGATCAGATCGATGTGGTGAATATATGAATAGTGAATTCACCGAGTATCTTAAAGAGAATGAGATTCTCACTCAATATACTCTTCTGGGTACTCCACAGCACAATGAAGTATCTGAAATGATAAATCAGATTTTATTGGATATGGTCTGATCCATGTTGAGTTTTACATATCTGCTTTACTTTTTGTGGGGGTATGCTCTTCTAACTGCTACATATCTGCTGAATAGGGTTCCTTCTAAAGCCGTTCCCACTACTCTATATGAGATATGGTTGGTAGGAAACTGAGGCTGTCTTGCATACATCAGAGTGACGCAGCAAGATAAACTTTTTCCTCGAGGGCGAAAGGTTAGATTTATTGGATATCCTTCGAATTTCAAGGGATATCAATTCTATGAACTCGAGCATCGAAATGTGTTCGTAGCTCATTTTGCCAGATTTCTTGATGAAGAATTCTTAGCAGAATGTGGTAATCATAGAAGGGTTGAGCTTGATGAAGTCCAACCTATAGATGATAGGCTGATAGAAGAATCACAGGTTCAGACAGAAGTAGAACCTTCTAGTTTCACTCTCCATAGGTCTACTAGGATATCGAGGCTCATGAGCGCTTGTATTTGATACACGATAAGAGTCTCGATGTGCTCCTTGTTGAGGAGACTGATCCATATACCTAAAGAGAAGTAATGTTAGACACTGATTCCGCTAAATAGCAGAAAGCCATGAATTTCGAAATGGACTTTATAGATCGGAATCAAGTACGAGACTTTGCTCCGCTTCCTGAGGGAATTATTCCCGTAGATTATAAATGAGTTTACAAAAGGAAGTGAGGGCCTGATGGGAAGGTTGAAACCTTCAAAGCATGACCGGTTGCTAAATTTTACACTCAAAGGCCAGGTGTGGACTATGATGAAACTTTTTCACCAGTAGCGATGCTAAAGTCTATTAGGATTTTATTGGCTATCGCTGCTTACCATGATTATGATATTTGGCAAATGGATGTCAAAATGGATTTTCTTAATGGATTTCTTGATGAAGAAATCTATATGGAACAGCTGGAGGGTTTTGTCTCCAGCCAAAATTCTGGCATGGTATGTAAGCTTAAGAAGTCCATTTATGGGCTTAAACAAGCTTCGCGGAGTTGGAATCTTCATTTTGATGAGGTAATCAGATTGTCTGGTTTTCTCAAAAACGAAGAAGAACCTTGTGTTTATAAGAAGGTTAGTGGGAGAATGATTGTGTTCTTAGTGCTTTATGTTGATGACATCCTGATAATTGGAAATGATCTTGGAATGATGCATGGTGTTAAAGCATATCTCTGTAAAAACTTCTCCATGAAAGACCTGGGTGAAGCTTCCTACATACTTGGTATAAAACTCTATAGAGATAAAGAAATGAAGCTGATTGGGTTATCCCAATATTCGTACATAGATAAGATCCTAGAAATGTACAATTTTAGCAATTGTAAACTTGCTAATATACCTTTTCGACATGACATTCATCTTTCGAAGAAAATGTGTCCTCATACGGAAGATGAAAAGGCTATCAGCATGCTTAGGAAGCATTATGTATGCCATGTTATGTACGAGACCTGATATTAGCCATGCAATAAGTGTTACTAGCATATATCACTCAAATCCTGGTAACGACCATTGGCTAGCCGTTAAACATATCCTAAAGTATCTAAAAGGTACTGAGGATAAGTTTTTTATTTATGGAGAAAAGGATTTACAGATAAGAGGGTATACAGATTCTGACTTTCAGTCAGATCCTGATGATAGATTGTCTACCTCAGGTTTTGTATTTACTCTTAATAATGCTGTAGTCAGTTGGAAATGTTCCAAACAAGGATCAACAATTGATTCCACCACTGAGGTGGAATATATTGCGGCATCAGATGCTGCAAAAGAGGTTGTATGGAATATAAAATTTATCACTGAATTGGGAGTTGTCCCAAGCATTGAGGATTCGATCCCGTTGTATTGTGATAATAGTGGTGCCATTGCACAAGCAAAAGAACCCAGAGCGCATTGGAATCAAAACATGTGGAACGAAAGTACCACATTATTCGTGAGAACATCGCTCGAGGAGATGTTGCCATATGCAAGATATCTGGAGAGGACAACATAGCAGACCCGCTTACGAAGGCCTTGCCTCTGAGACTATATGATAGACATGTAGAGGTGATGGGTATTAGATACCATCAAATTTGGCACTAGAGCAGGTGGGAGAAAATATTGGAGTTCGTGCTCGGCGCACCAAATTTTATTGTATTTATTGTAAATACGATGTACATTTTATTTTATTATGAATAAAATAAAGTAATTAACATCAATATAATCTTATATATGGTAAAGGCGTAAATGACCGTAGAATGAATAGTTGTGACATAATTGCAAAAGTGCCGCAATTGTTACTAAGAAATGTCACAATACAATTCATTCTTAAATTATTCTTAATCAAGGTTTACATATTTGGTCAGTTAGTAAACCCATGAGATCGGTACATGTTGTATATTAGAATTGTTCTAATGGTTTATCTCAGTAGACCATGAGTCTTGGGAGACTCATATAAACACGTAGGTATTTATTGGATAAATACTGAACGAATCATTTAAAGATTCTTGATAAATGGTACACCAACGTCAATAGGAATCTTTACGAGTCGAAAAGCATATTAGCTCCTTTGACTTGTTATACCACTGTGGATATGTGAGATATCCTCCACACTTTGATGACAGTCACGTTAACGATCGTTTAAGATCAGACCTCCGCCTGTTCGTTGGGTATGGACTGATACTCACAATATCCTGTGATGTATCCAGAGAGGATCTGTCAGTCCCGTGTACGGGATTTAGGTGTCAAATTTGTGATTCTTTGAAATCCTTGGCCGAGGTATGATTCGAAAACAAGTTTGGAATATTTAATGAAGAATCATAATTATGTCGCGACACATGAATTGTTCATAGCGGAGATTTGACGTTTAATCTATATCTTCGGAATAATTCGGATAACCTATGATAGAAGGATTATATATGCAATGACTTCGACTTGGATGGTTCAACTTGATTATCTGTGGTCGTCGTAATTTGTGAGTGAACAAATTGCGGACATGGAAATGATTTCCATGACAGATAAACTTGAACCTAGAGAGTCCCACAATATAAAGTGTACTCGTTGAGCACTTGGACAATTATGGATAATTCAGATTATTCATAATATACACATGCGTATTAAATAATATGTATTTGTATATGATACATAATTTAGATTATATACACATTATTAACCAATTGAATTTTGTCACTTGTTTTATTGTTATTATTAATTAATTAATTGTTAATTAATTATTATTATTAATAAAATGGAAGAATATTCTTGGAATATTTTTTCATGTATTTATTTTGTCTTTTTGTTAATAATAAAATGAATTAATTAATTGGTTAATTAATTTATTTTAATTAATAATATTACATTGAATATTCTTTAATTTTGGCAAATTTTGATTTGCCAAACCATGTGATTTGGACACATGGTTTTTTATTAACAAAAATCAAAATAATTGGTTAAATTAAAAATTAATTTTGACCAAATTGTTTCTACAATTTTCGAAATTGAGGGGCTTTGCTATATAAATGAAATTATTTCATTTTTTACAAGCTTAGACACTCTCATGAATTGAGAAACAACAAGAAAAAAAAGGGTGAGGGTTAATAACAAAACAACAACATCAAGTAAGAAGAAAAATGAATGAATTGGAATTTAAATTAAAGTAAAATTAAATTCTTAATTTCTATTTTCTTAATTTTGTTTCCTAAGCATGCAAAGTATGTATGAGATATGTCTATTGCATGTTATATATATATATATGTGTGTGTGTGTGTGTGTGTGTGTGTGTGTGGTGTGTGTGTGTGTGTGTGTGTGTGTGTGTGTGCGCGCGCGCGCGCGCGCGTGTGTGTATTTTGAATATATATATTTGCTGTAAAATTTGGTGTTGGTTGTGTAATTAACCTTAATTGTTTTTTCTTTATTAAGCATGTATTAAGATTATTTATGGAATTAATCTCAAATTTAAAAATTGCCATTCTAGAATGACTTTACCACTCTAATGTTGCCTAGAATTATTCTTGGAACTTTGCATTGTGGTGATTAAATTTGGTGTAAATTAATTAGATTAATTTTGTGATTAAATTGAATTTTGACATGAAAAATTGGAGAAAATTATTTCTGAATCAGATCTGATTTGAGTGCCTAAAACAGAATATTTTTCATGTAAAAATATGTTATTTGGATGATATTGGATGTGTATTGGGTGGTGGATAAATTTCGGAAAATGTTCCGGGGCGAAAATGCGAGAAAACGGCGAAATTCGCGTCAAAATGGGCTCATCGTGTGCCGGCTGTGAAACCAGCGAACTGGGCACTATTCGGGTAGCCCAAGGGCTGACCGAACACTCCCCAAGTGACCGGGTTGACCCGGCTCAGCTTTTGGTCAACTGGTTTGACCGTTTGCCCATTACGCGTAGTATTTGTTGAAAACTCTTTTCGTAAAATAATTCGTCTTGTAACGAAATATATTATGTTATTAATTTTAATAAATAATATATTTAAATTTATGGGGGAATTAAAAATATTTGATATTTATTAATTCGCTCGGAAAAGTTTTAAAATGTTTAAAAAACCATTTTCGCCTTCCGCTACGCATTTCCCAACAAAAGCCTTATCGAACAAGTCTTCAAAGTCATCGAAGACATCTTCTTGTTGCCTCAGATCAGCTCGGGTTCAATCATCCACACATGATGTTGCTTCTAAAGTGCTTAGATGTAATGAATACGGTCTCGCTTCCAAAATATTGACTCCTAAGCTGAAGGCTTGCTCAACCGTAACGGTGGAAATAGGTGCTGTCAGTACCTATTTATCAATAATTGATAAAACATGATATATATATTTTGATGTCGGTTCCACCAGTCAAGTACTTGAAAATTTGTACGCACTAAACTTTCAGTAGGAAACTCGAAATTGGTACATAAATAATTATCTAATTTCGGGTTATTAGTCGTGTTATCCCCATGTTTTTATTTTGTTGTACTAACCAACGATCACATACACTAAATCTTGAATGTATTACGAGTTCGCTACTAGATTGTCCTAATGATTGCAGATTATATCTACTAGTATAATCCTTAAATAAATCTATTAAATCAATTTTTATTTTATCTATTATTCTTGTAATATTAATTTCATCAGTTATTCCTAAATATGTATAGTAAGCTAGTAAGCCATTATTCAAACCTTCTATTTTAAATATAGGACAAAAAATTATGGTAATAAGATAAAGTAATGGAATGTCTTTAAACTAAATCAACCATTTTCACTTCATAACAGCAATAGCTTCAATTAAAACAATATCATTAGGATAAGAACTTTCAGCATGTTCGGATACAGTACCAACAATATTCAAACTTTCAACAATAAATAAATTTATTATAGGATAATAAACTCTGCTAAAAATATTTGTAGCATCATTAAAAATTTTAAAAGTTCTAAAAACATTTCACAAATATCTCACTTACTAGACAAAAGTGTGATATGTTGAACATGTTGGGAAAAAAAACTACATAATACATTTTTGTATTGGAAAGCTTGACTTAAAAGAAAATAAGTTGAATTCCAACGTGTCGAAACATCTCGGGAAAATTTTACCGCTTTAATACCATTTAATTTACAAAACTTAGCTTATTCTCTAATAACTTGAGAATAAATGCAATCTTAATACGATCAGTATAAGATGCAAAAAAGTCAGACTATCTTGAATACATAAATTAAGGAAATGGCATGTGCAACGAACATGAAAATATCGACCCCCCAAATTTGATTGACATATTTCTTTTAAATCACTAATTGATGCAGTATTTGCAGATGCATTGTCAAAACCAATTGTTAAAATTTTACCTAATAAACCATATTCATCAAAAATTACTTTAATCATTCTATAAATATTTTTGTGCAGAATGTTGCTCATCAAAAACTCTAAATGCAATAAGTCGTTTTTGTTCGGGTTTTATAAGGAATTACGGGTTGGCGCAGCGGAGCGCGGAAAACGAATTTTTCCGATTTCAAAATTTTTTTATTCGAACAATTAAATGAACTTATTTATTTTAATTAACCAATACTTAAAATATGAAATTTTAACCCAAGAAATCATATTTCTTTTAATTACCAAATTACCTCAAACTTTTACAAATTAATTATTTTGGTGCTTAATTATGTCAATTACATATTTAATTGATTCAAAATCAATCTCAAAATAATTTTTTTTAAATTGCAACTCAAATCCAGAAACTTTCCAGAATTTTCGAAAATGCCCAGAATTTTCCAGAATTACAGAATCTGCCCAGATTTTTAATTAATTACAATTTGGCCTAATTTGTTCAAAACACATCAAGATCAAATCCAATCAATCCCAAATTTGACATACATCAAATATACATCAAATTATATCATATATATGAAAAGCCTCAAAATTTGAATGGGTTAAGAACCCTAATTTCACAAATTACTCAAATTGGGCAATTTACATTAAATTGACAAAATTCAATACTTTAATCTTCCAATTTGTTGGGTTTCTACGGTCTAACCGGGATCAATTAAAGAAAGAAACAATGTACGAATACAACAAAGAAGTTGCGGAATACTCACAATGATCGGTTGAGCGATGCGATGAACATAAAAACTCTCCAAGATCCCTTGAAGCTCTCGGCAATGGCAGTTTTTGGCTCTCCAATTTTCGGTCATGGAAGGATCTCCAAGCTCCAATCTTTGTGATGTGATTACATGCTCACGGATGCGGTTCCCTATCACCCTCGCAAGATTTCGAAAGTGTGCTAGCACTTAGTAATTTTTGCCACAAAAATCACATATTTTCTCCTTGCCATTCTCGGCTTTTGCAGTGAAGAGAAGAAGAAGAAAGCCCCTTGGTCGTGAGAGAAGAGAGTGAGAGAGAGATTCAAACATGTTAAGTGTTTTGGTTGTTGGAAATAAGTGTATCTAATACACAAAAAAGGAAAAGTCAAATACCAAATTCAAAATTTTGGTAAATGCCATTTAATATATCCAACCAACAACTCACATCAATCACTCAATCAAGTGAGTAATGATCACATCACTCAAAGTGACAAGTGATTTGACGCTTGATGTGACTTACGGGCCGCACTTGAATTTGAAATGCGAGTGCGCTCGCAAACACTCCCGGGCTCGGGTTCGCTAATTTCAAATTAACGAATTTTCTGTTGCGACGTAATTAAATAATTATGCCTAGCAAAATTACTATTCACATCGCTGAAGAATTAATTCTAAATTAACTCGTTAGCCCGAATTAAAATCTAATTTCAATTTTGCGTCGAAATCCAATTTCGTATAATATATCAAATATATTATTTTATCGATTAATTCCAAATTAATCGTTCTCTCTCTTTAAATAATATTTTATCCCAGATAAAATATCTCCGTAATTAATCCCATATTAATTTTCTCTCTCATCTAATTAATCCCAGATTAATTAAGTACGAGTCATACGTCATCGGTGAATCTTCGGGAAGCGACCCACGAGATCCCCGGATATGTTGGCTGTAAATCCGGTCGTCGGACTATCCGAACACGTACGTACCTAGTACTACGTTTTTACCGATTTACAAGACAAGGTTGGCTTCTAGCAAAGCGACATGCCTACCCAATTCTCCAGAAATATCCTTACTGGAATATGTGATCTATATCAGGCGTAGTATACGTAGTATTGCGTATTACGATCCAGTATCGGATGTCACATGTTAGGCCTGGGGCTGGAATTGTGTCTGCCCTGTACGAAGCACATATCAGATCTCTGGTAACTAGTCTTTATAATCGGATATACATGACCTAGTCATAATATCCCGATAGCTGTAGCATATAAGAGAACGAGTTCCGTATCCTACGTGACCATCATCTCCACTGTGACTGGAGTGATACTTCCGTCTTGACATCACACCCAATACACTACGATTCTCAATATACCCAGCAGAGGCGTACACAGAACCTGTTAAAGTCCTGGACGACCAAAAACCAAAGTATGTTGATTGTCGCAAGTATTAGCGGTGCAAGTCTCAAGTTAAGACAAAATACATCTACCCTGATTCGGACTTCCATAGACACATAGTCATACTACCAATGGAATTCTGAGGGGTCTATCCAGAGCGAAGCTGTTTCCGTACCATCGATAAACACAACCTCATATTACACTTGCATGAGTATCATATACCTAAATATATGAGAACTATGTTGTTATGCCCCCACAATGCGCACAAGTGTAATTCTAGTCTTTTTTGCATTATCGATGTCCAATCTCGATAATACTCTGACTATGGATATTTAATGATTAAACCTTCATGGATTGATACTGTCTCATATCATCTCAATCCAGGAACTAATCATATGGACCTTTCATCATTTATATATCTTGGTGATCTAATCACAAATGATAAAAGAGCAATTTCCTTTGTCACATAGTTAATTTGTACAACAACACAATGATCTGTACAAATAGTGACGTTATGGGTCATAACTGTCCAACAATCTCCCACTTGGCCTATAGCCAGTCACTCGAGTGTTTTACACCCGAACTAGGTACGGTTCGCTCAATCTTCTGCTGAGGAAAGACTTTCGTCAGCGGATTTGCATGATTATCATCTGATGTGATTTATTCGATCATCACATCGCCACGATGTATGATCCGAATGAATCAGATAAATAGTTGAAGTATATATCTGGATCGTTGATGAGACCATTAATTATTTAGCCTGCGCTGTAGTCTAGCTCAGCTGCTAACAGAACTATATCTAATATAATTAGATTTATTATTGACCCAAATGGCTTCTATTGCTGCCTCAGCTGCAGCAATAACCCGCATTTATTGTTTATTCGGTAACAGTATCTTGCTTGGAAGATTTCTAGCTCACTGTTCCGTTATTCAAACTTTATAGTACCGTTGTTATCGGTTAGGAAACTTGCAGCAGTGATCCTAGACACTTCAAGTTCTCCATCTCCATAGTTATAAGACATCATCTTTAGTTCTCTAAGATACTGAAGGATGTTCTTAACATCAATCCAATGACTATCACTTGGATTGGCCTAATTGTGACTCCATATGCTCAAAGCGTATGAGACACCAGGCCGCGTATATTTATTTCAATGTACGAGTTCTCAGAGAGTATTAACAACTTTAAATCTATCCCAGCAGATTTTTATTCCTAGAATAAAGGTTGTCTCTCCCGAGTATTCTACGGAGAATTTTCATGAAAGCCAAGCTTTCACCGATTTTATTATGGGAATATCATTTCCAAGAAATGACATATTATCATTATCTAGGACATTATTGTCAGTGCGCTCCCACTAACCTCCTTATATACACAAGAATCATTTACGTTTTGAATTAAATGATACATCATTATGATTACATCAAAACGATAATTCCAAGAACTTAATGCTTGCTTCAATCCATCCATGGATCGAATAACCTGCAAACCTTGTTTGCTAATTTTGGTACGACAAAACCGTCAGGATGTTGTAAACATCCTCCAAAAGGTTTCCGTTTAAGGAAAGCAATTTTGACGTTCCGCTGCGATATTTCATAAAGAAACATGCAGCATCAGCAAGCATTATCCAAATGGATATACCGTGGCAACGGATAAAAGGTTTCATCGTAATCGACACAATGTTGATAATGATACCTTTCCGTTACAAGCCTAGCTTAGTACATTGGTATGTTTCATTCCATGTATGTCTTCCTTGAAGACTTATATAGTACCAGTAGGCACAATGCCTTGCGGTACATCAACTAGTATCCAACCTTGGTTGGTATACATGGAATCTATTTCGGACTTCATGGCACTTTGCCATGTTAGGGAGTCGATACCTTGTATCACTTCCTCATACGTAGTCAGTTGGTGTTCCTCAATAAGATTGACATCTTTATGAGGTGAGATCAGAAACCCATACCCCAGGTTGTTTTCTGACTTTCTCCGACTTACGTGGTTCTTGTGTATTCGAAGATTACTGGTATAGTTTCATCCTTGATGAACTATTTGCATTCCATTAAGGAATTGGTGCCTGGAACAGTATTACTCTGATTTTCATCGAGTTTTACTCTCCTCCTACTTACCACTGCATATAGGTATTCCTCTTAGGAAAACCGCATGGCGAGCAACAATCTAATTATTCTCTTGTGAGATGTATAAGTACTATACTTTGGTTTCCCTAGGATAACCTACAATTTGACACTTATCCGATTTGGGTTTTAGTTGGGTATCTGATGAGTGGTATTTATATCATTATTTCCCACTCATTTAATCTAATATTTTGAATAGTTTCTTGAGTTTTGTGAATGTTTTGATGTGTTTTGTGTTATTTTGTAGATAAATAAAGTTTCAGGACATTCTGGAGGTGATTTGGAGTAAAACAGTGAAAATTGGCGAAAAATGGCATTTTGGTAATTTCCAGCGTCGCGCCGCCCAGACCTTCCGCGTCGCGACGCCCAGCATGCGCCGAATCTGCTAACATGCGCCTGGTCAACGGTCAACAATTTGAGAAGTTTTGACTTTGCTAAAATGCGTCGTGCCACGTGTCACCATCACATCGAATCTGCTAACGTGCGTCGTGCCACGTGTCATCATCATATGCTGCCGACACTCAGACTTGACACGTGTCGCCTCGTCATCAGCCACATCAGCGGTCAACGAGTCAACTTCGCCATGTGTCACGCCTCGTCATCAGCCACGTCACAAGGTCAACGAAGTCAACTTGCCACGTCAGCCTCATCCAATCAGAACTTGACACGTGTCGCCACGTGTCGCAATCCTATTGTGCCGACAATTGAAACACACGCCAAAGCCACGTCATCGCCACATCAGCGCCACGTCATCGCCACATCATCAATGACGTCATCACAATAATTGAGAATTAGCCGCCTTGACACGTGTCGCGTGTACAGTAAGCCGCCATGCCACGTGTCGTCTCCTCAGCGTGCCACGTCGACAAATCCAGCGTCGCGACGCTGAGCTCCTTGGCGTCGCGACGCTGGATCAGTGAAAAATATTTCTATAAATACTGCGCGAATTTCAGAATTTTAGTGTACCTTTCTCTCTCTTGAATTCTCTCAAAAGAGAGAGTTTCTCTCTCTAGAAATTTTATTTTTTAGTTTTTTTTTATTTTTTAGTTTTGTAAATATTTTAATTACTTTTGTAATAATAGTAATTTAATTTTTACTTTTTACTTTTTACAGTTTTTACTGTTCACCATGTTGAAGTAATTTCCTCAGCTAGGGTGAAAGGTAATTCTTTTATTGTTACTATTTAGATTAATCTCCCTTAAAAATAATATATTCACTATTTAAAATATTGACTTAATAAGGAATACCACTATATTGGTCGGTTGGTAATTTAATTTTAATCTGTTTTAAACCTGACTAATCAAGGATACCGCCAGACTGGTCGGTTGGTAAATTTATTTTTGGTTCCGCCTAATGGCTGGTTGGACTTAATTTGACTTACAGGATACCGCCAGACTGGTCGGTTGGTAAATTTATCACAAGTTTATATATTATTTTATGGGAGATATCTAAATTAGTAGTAGTAAAAGTAATTCCTTTTACCTTAGCATTTTATTTTATTGTAATTTATTTTTCAGCTTTTACTTTATGTCTTTTACTTTTATTTTTATAGTCCTAATTATGTGTTAGTTTTCTGAGGTTGTGATGACTTTTAATATCACCGGTTTATAAGGGATTATTTTATAGTTGGGTAATTTAAAGGTTTATTTATTAAATCTTAAGCTTAATGCTTCTTGTTGTCTGATCACCAATAAGATTGATATGGTAAATCTAAAATGAACTAGACATAGGGATTTTAGGTTTCAGCCTTAGACTTAATAGCCCACGATCTTCCTTGAGGATAGATAACCCTTTAATAGATTTCCTTACAGGATAGGAATATACCTGTCGGGCGGGGGTAGCCATAATTGGAACTTAAACTTAATGAATCCAGATAATTTGGTTGACATAGACATATGGTTCAATTGGGTTAAACTGGGTATTTGTGTCTGACCATCGACAGAGGCTTACACATAATTTAGTGTTCCAGGTTAATAAATCAATATATTACCAACTTTAAGATAACCACTTCATCTTTAAAAGATATTAAAATAAATCACAACCCTAGATCTTTGTGTCTTTTGTTATTTTCCTTAGTATTTTCTTTTGTCTTTTTATTTATTTATTTATTTTGTAAAACCACTTTCAACCAATCAAACAATCATTCTCTTCTCCCTATAATTAGATATTTGTAAATAAATAGATTCAACAATTAATAACAACAGTAGGAATTAAGTCTCGTGGGATCGATATTTTTATACTACTTGAACGATACGTGCGCTTGCGTTATACGTGTGTGTTAACGCCGGTCAAGTTTTTGGCGCCGTTGCCGGGGACTTATATTTCTTGAGTTGTTAATTTTGAAGCTATCTAATTTACTTGTATCTAATTTTCTTTATTTTTATCTGTAATTTTTATTTCTTTCTTTTGATTTCAGGTGACTTAAAAATGGAACATTATTGGGAGATTGAAAGATTACGTGCTTTACAAAAAGATACACCCCACATCTGGGAGCAACAGTCCGATTTTCTGAGGCCTGTTGTTGAGCCCAATGATTATTACTGGATGCCAGAATCAAACAATACTACATTTGCTCAACAAAATTCAATGTGGATATGTGACATATGTAATGGTGACCACCCGAGCGATTATTGCGAATACAACTACCATCCAGAGTGGCAGAACTATCAAGATCCTTCATGGTATGACGAGCCATCACATTTCACAGAACCACATTTTTCATCTTATCCACCATCTTCCTTCAATCCTTATCAAGAACCAGAACCATCCAAGGAAAATCAATTGATTCACATGTTCAAAGAACAAGTAGCTCAATTTGATGCACAAGTTCAGAGTAACACAGAATCCATACAGAGAATGACAGATCAGATCAGACAATTAACAGAAAACCAGAACTATATACCTCAAGAACCATTCTCAGATGACACTGATGAAGCCTTCGAGTACCAATCATTTCATCATGACATCACAACAGAGGAGGAGGCTGAGCAGTATCAACAACCAGAGGTATCAGTTCAGGAACCCGAACCGGCAAAGTCTCGATTTGATTTTTATTATTCTGACTCTGACAAGGAGGAAGCTGATCCATTTATACCAACTGCACCAACAACGGAGGATCAAACTTTCAAGCCTCAAAATGAAGATCTTGAAGAATGCTTTGCACAAATGTTTGATGAAGATCTACCTGAGCCAATCATTTCACCCAGACCAGAGGATGAAGACCTAAAATCTGACATTTCTTTTCATCTTCAGGTTGACAATTTTGATGCATGTATTTCACAGATGACAGATGAAAAGCTGAATATGGAATTTTCAAATACATCTGTGAAGAAAAGGTGGAGCAAAAAGAAGAGCAAATGAAGGAGCAAACGTCTGACCTTAATAAAGATCCAGAGCATTCAGAAAAAACATCGCTGTGTTGGGGAGTACAAATCAAAGATATCACCCAGAAGCTTGACATAATGGAACCTCCATTTCAAGTCAAGCACCATTCGAGACCTCCTGATTTTCTTTCTTTCTTTTCAGGAACCACTGGAGCAACAAAAGTTAAAAAGGTGGCACGAGCACTGGAAAAGACAAAATTCTTTTTGCCACTTTACCGTTGGAAGAGACCATTCAAAAGCAACGCTCACGGGATTGTCCTTAATCGGACATCCAAAACGACATTGAAACCTCATTAACAGATGAATTTCATTCACGTCTGGCTGAAGACGAAAAATTTAGCGCTAGCAGGGAGGCAACCCATGCAATTTGTTGTAATTTATTTTTCATATTTTGTGTGAACTTTTTAATTTTGTGTGTTAGTTTTGCAGGAAAAATAAAAACGGAAATTTTTCAGGACAAAGTAGGCCAGTACAAGCGGGATTTTCAAAATAAAAATTTGACAAAATCACGAAGATACAAAGTTGATCCATGAGACGGCCAAGTAAAAAGACATCTTTTGAGACGCATCCCTAAGGATTTATCCGTCACAAGACATGGCTTTGCCAAAAAAAAAAAAAAAAAAAAAAAAATTTCAGCGTCGCGACGCTGACTCGAAATCAGAGACATAAGCAGAGGCATTGGCAGCATCTCCTTTCACTCTTCATCTTCTTCATCCTCAACCACCGAGCCTTTGACTGAGTACCACCACTGCCAGCCACTCATTCGGCCAAGTCACAATCCGAGCAACACAACACCACAAGCTTCGCCGAACCCGCCACTGCCAAACCCTCATCGCCCAAACCGCAACCACTCACCGAGAACAAACAAAACCGAGACCCACCACGCACGATCCAGCCAGCCGAGACCCACCAAATAGAGAGCCATTGCCGAGATCTACCAGAAACCAGAAACCCATCTCCACCACCACCTCCAACTGAGATCCACACCGGAGCTACCAACCTCCACCATAGCCGAGAGCCATCGCCGAAATCGAGTGCCATCGTGACCAAGAGTCTTCACCAACTGAGATCCACGCCGTGAGCAACCACCGCGAGCCACCCTTGCCGTGACCGAGCCTTTCCTCGCCAAGTCAAAACCGATCTTCAACAACCACCATCAAACCAAGATCCACCCCTTGCCGTGACCGAACCCACCAGCCACCGAGCCGAAATCGAGTGCCATCGTGACCGTGAACCTCACGACCGAGATCCACAGCCGCAACCATCGCCACTGTCTCGCCTGAACCGAACCACACAAGACCGACCATTACGGATCTCTAACCCAAAGCCGCGAACCCACCACTGCCAAGCCAACTACGACCCACCAACCGCACCAACATCACAAGAATCATCACAGTCTCCACCACCGAGAGTCACCAGAAGCCAACCCACTGCTGATACAACACATCCAAGACCCAACCCATAACCAAAACCGAGATAGCAACAAATCAAACCCAAGTCCAAACCGAGAGTACCACCACTGCCAAAATCAAAACTGAAAATACGGTAATGATTTGATAAAAAATTGATTTGGTAATTGGGTAAATTGAAAAATTGAATTGTGAATTGGTTGACTGTGAATTTTGAATTGCGAAGTGTTGGATTGTTGAATTAATTTGATTCGTAGTAATTGGGGGCGAAGTGCGGTGACAGATTGATTTGGAGTGTTTGCGGTGATTTTGTTGTTTTGTGTTGTTGAGGATTTGAGGAAAACAGAGGAGATTCTGTCGAAATTTCTGAAAAATGCCACCAAAGAGATCCAGAGCTTCAACATCTGCTGAACCCAGTTTTGACACTACAAAATTTGTTTCGGCAGCTGCAGAAAGGAGATTCGAAGAGGGAATGACTAGAAAAATTCATATTATGGAGAGGGGTTTTGAAATCCACCCCGGACTATTCCCGAGATTGACAGGATCATTGCAACCAGACACTGGCAAAAGCTTTGTTTGCAGCCTCACCCCGCTTATACAGCTATTGTACGGGAGTTTTACGCTAATGCTTATGAGCATCGTGCATATGTAGCAATGGTTAGAAATCAACATGTAGCATTTGATCCTACTACAATTAACAGATTCTATGGATTACCTGATATGGAAGCTGATGAGTACTCTGCAGTTAAGGAGGAGATTGATATTACACATTTAACAGAAACATTGTGTGTTCCTAATGCGGCTTGGGTATTGAGTAGTAATGGGGAACACCAGAAGATAAGTTCAAGATTACTCAAACCTGAAGCAAAGGTGTGGTTCCATTTTGTGACCCGATCGTTGTTACCAGGATCACACATTACTTATGTCACAAAGGAACGCATGATCTTGTTATATTGCATTCTGGAAGGCTTTACTATTGATGTTGGACAGTTAATCTCAACAAATATAGCCTGGGCTGCAAGATCAACATAGGCAGGTCTGTTATACTGCTACCTGATCACATCACTTTGTACTTTGGGTATGGTTCCTGTTGATCCCAGAGAAGAACCAATGCAACCCATGACAGCCTTAACAGCCCGCATAATCCAGCAACTCCGAACAGAGAGACAAATACCTGGTGGACCATCTTCCTCAGCACCTGCAGCTGCTCCACAGCAGCCACCCTCACAGTCACGCAGAGCAGCACAGTCTCGTACCTTGCCTGAGAGAGTCGCCAGAGTGGAAACGAAGCTGAGATATTTGTTCAACTGCAGCAAAGAATGGCACGACATATGGGAATGCAGGATAATCAGATGCCACCATATCCACTTTCAGATAGCGACGAGGACGAGACTGATGCATAAACTCGGTACCATTGTTCCTACATTTTGTTTATGTTTTGAACGCATTAGGGACAATGCTTAATTTAGGTTTGGGGGTGCATAACTTTTGTGTTACTTTTGTGTTAATACTTTCCGTTAAAATTTTTCATTTATGCAACAAAATTCCGTTAAAATCAATGGAGTTCTTTAATTGATTAGTACATTGTTTTTAGTTTATATGTTGTTTTTTATTTAGTCCAAATTTTTCGAAAAATACAAAAAAATTGAAAAATTTTCAAAAATTACAAAAATATTTTGCATTTTTGTGTTTTTATTTTGACTAAAAAGGTGAAATTAGTAAGAGATAGCTGAGTAAGGAATTTCCGCTCCTGAGACGTATCTCAAACCTATTTCGAAACAGGTTAATTTTTGTTTATTTCCTTTTTAATTATTTAATTTGTGAATTCTCCTTAACACTGACTAAAATGGATCTTCATATGTTAGTTGACAGGTATTATGAACTTACATGGAAACATACGGACATGAGCTAAAATTGAAAAGTTTGTAATATTAGTGCTATAGTTTAATTGGAGGAAGCATCTCTAAATAGTGATAGAGTAAAAAAAAAAAAAAAAAAAAAAAAAACGTCCGAGATCCGAGTTATTAAGTCTGTAAGGGTGTTTTTAATACCTAGTGCCCTAAAACCAACTGGTTTGGGAGTCATTGGCCCAAAGCTCGTTACATGGATCGAAGATGCTGCAAAAATATATTCATATATGAAGTCTGAGTAATTAAGTTCGTAGGGGTGTCTTAACACCTGGTGCCCTAAAGCCAACTGGTTTGGGAGCCATCGACCCAACACTCGCTACATAGACGGAAGGTATTGTATATAAATAAAAAGTCAAAATTCAAAAAAAAAATCAAAGAAAAAATCAGAAAAATCAGAAAAATTATTCCATTGCTACAAAAAGGTGTGAAATCTAATAGAACTTTAGGACAAAAATATTACTCTCTTATCAACTGCACTTATGACTGTTGTGGGCAAAAATGAGTTGATTAATATTTTGTTGGCTGTGTATATGGAGAATGGAAAAATAATCGGAGAATTTACTTATTCGGTAATTTAGAAAGAACCAAAACAAATAGTAACTTGGAGTAGAATTTTCACCTGATTAGTCACTAACTTTCTTTATTCTCTTTTCACTTGTCTTTTTTTTTTTTTTTTGTGCATTAGTTTTAATACATTTTTACTTTTGTAAAATGTTTGTGGGTATCATTGCTGTAAACCCTCACGAGACTACAACTCGTCCACTAGGGACACCTAGGGGTTTAAAGGCTTGTTGCATATGCTAAATGCAACCGTGATCCCTACGAAAGTGGCTTAGTTAAATTTTATTATGTTATTTTATTCTGTATTTTGCTCGAGGACTAGCAAAATGTTAGGTTTGGGGGTGTGATGAGTGGTATTTATATCACTATTTCCCACTCATTTAATCTAATATTTTGAATAGTTTCTTGAGTTTTGTGAATGTTTTGATGTGTTTTGTGTTATTTTGTAGATAAATAAAGTTTCAGGACATTCTGGAGGTGATTTGGAGTAAAACAGTGAAAATTGGCGAAAAAGGGCATTTTGGTAATTTCCAGCGTCGCGCCGCCCAGACCTTCCGCGTCGCGACGCCCAGCATGCGCCGAATCTGCTAACATGCGCCTGGTCAACGGTCAACAATTTGAGAAGTTTTGACTTTGCTAAAATGCGCCGTGCCACGTGTCACCATCACATCGAATCTGCTAACGTGCGTCGTGCCACGTGTCATCATCATATGCTGCCGACACTCAGACTTGACACGTGTCGCCTCGTCATCAGCCACATCAGCGGTCAACGAGTCAACTTCGCCATGTGTCACGCCTCGTCATCAGCCACGTCACAAGGTCAACGAAGTCAACTTGCCACGTCAGCCTCATCCAATCAGAACTTGACACGTGTCGCCACGTGTCGCAATCCTATTGTGCCGACAATTGAAACACACGCCAAAGCCACGTCATCGCCACGTCAGCGCCACGTCATCAATGACGTCATCACAATAATTGAGAATTAGCCGCCTTGACACGTGTCGCGTGTACAGTAAGCCGCCATGCCACGTGTCGTCTCCTCAGCGTGCCACGTCGACAAATCCAGCGTCGCGACGCTGAGCTCCTTGGCGTCGCGACGCTGGAACAGTGAAAAATATTTCTATAAATACTTGCGCGAATTTCAAATTTTAGTGTACCTTTCTCTCTCTTGAATTCTCTCAAAAGAGAGAGTTTCTCTCTCTAGAAATTTTATTTTTTAGTTTTTTTTTATTTTTTAGTTTTGTAAATAATTTTAATTACTTTTGTAATAATAGTAATTTAATTTTTACTTTTTACTTTTTACAGTTTTTACTGTTCACCATGTTGAAGTAATTTCCTCAGCTAGGGTGAAAGGTAATTCTTTATTGTTACTATTTAGATTAATCTCACTTAAAAATAATATATTCACTATTTAAAATATTGACTTAATAAGGAATACCGCTATATTGGTCGGTTGGTAATTTAATTTTAATCTGTTTTAAACCTGACTAATCAAGGATACCGCCAGACTGGTCGGTTGGTAAATTTATTTTTGGTTCCGCCTTAATGGCTGGTTGGACTTAATTTGACTTAATCAGGATACCGCCAGACTGGTCGGTTGGTAAATTTATCACAAGTTTATATATTTTTTATGGAGATATCTAAATTAGTAGTAGTAAAAGTAATTCCTTTTACCTTAACATTTTATTTTATTGTAATTTATTTTTCAGCTTTTACTTTATGTCTTTTACTTTTATTTTTATAGTCCTAATTATGTGTTAGTTTTCTGAGGTTGTGATGACTTTTAATATCACCGGTTTATAAGGGATTATTTTATAGTTGGGTAATTTAAGGTTTATTTATTAAATCTTAAGCTTAATGCTTCTTGTTGTCTGATCACCAATAAGATTGATATGGTAAATCTAAAATGAACTAGACATAGGGATTTTAGGTTTCAGCCTTAGACTTAATAGCCCACGATCTTCCTTGAGGATAGATAACCCTTTAATAGATTTCCTTACAGGATAGGAATATACCTGTCGGGCGGGGGTAGCCATAATTGGAACTTAAACTTAATGAATCCAGATAATTTGGTTGACATAGACATATGGTTCAATTGGGTTAAACTGGGTATTTGTGTCTGACCATCGACAGAGGCTTACACATAATTTAGTGTTCCAGGTTAATAAATCAATATATTACCAACTTTAAGATAACCACTTCATCTTTAAAAAGATATTAAAAGAAATCACAACCCTAGATCTTTGTGTCTTTTGTTATTTTCCTTAGTATTTTCTTTTGTCTTTTTATTTATTTATTTATTTTGTAAAACCACTTTCAACCAATCAAACAATCATTCTCTTCTCCCTATAATTAGATATTTGTAAATAAATAGATTCAACAATTAATAACAACAGTAGGAATTAAGTCCTCGTGGGATCGATATTTTTATACTACTTGAACGATACGTGCGCTTGCGTTATACGTGTGTGTTTACGCCGGTCAGTATCATCCAAACATATGCCCAACATTCCCAAATCATCAGGAATGAGAAAACCCAGTTTCTTTCCTGTTCATATCTAATATGAAGTCTGTCAAACAGACTTTTATGGAACCTTATTCAAAATAAGTTTTGCACTGTCAATGCATATCCGTTGAAGGAAATGGTAGCTCAGAGCGACTCATGATTAACCTTATCATGTCCAACAAAATTCGGTTTCTCAGTTCGGACACACCGTCAAAATGACGTGTTCCGGGAGGAGTCCTCATTGAAAGAATACTATACTCTTTCAAGTATATGAGAAACTTATTGCTTAAGTAGTTTCATCATGGTCTAACCGTGATGGTTTTAATACTTTAGCTGATCTGTTTGTCTACTTCGTGTCGAAACTGAAAAAGTTTCCGATTCGTGTTTCAAAAGAAACACATAACCATAACGCGATGCCACATCCGTAAAGGTCACGAAATATTCATATTCACCTCTAGCCTAGCTAGACATGGGCCCACTTGCTTCACTATGAACTAGGGCTAACAGATCGGTGGCACTTTCACTTTTACCAAGTAAAGGTGTTTTAGGTACATTGCCCAATAAACTAGATTCGTAGACTTTATTTGAATTGAATCAAATCTGCCCTAGTACCCACTCTTCGAAAGTGTGGATATACGAGTATTGTTTAATTGTGTCCAAGACAACAATGTCACTTTTAAGTTTTAACTGATTAAATCAGTTTGAGCTATTTGTTTGTCATGTCATACGTTTGAGATTTATTTATATTCAAAATATAAATTCTGTTATTCACATCTAATGTGTTTATCTCAATATCATCTTTATATAATAAAACACTTTAGTGTTCTAGGATATAAAGGTACACCCGCAACAGATTAAACACTGATATAGAGATGATGTTTCTAGTCAAACTAGTTACATTATAACAGTTTCCTAATTTAAGTACACACCCGTAGGGTAGTTCCTAAACTTAGGTATCTACGGTTAAAACAGCGACTTTCATCCCGTTTCAATTCGCAGATAAATCTCAATTGAAGTCAGTATCGTGCTCATAGCAGATTCTGCACATCAATGCATATTTATGTACCACACAAAGTATTTAAAATCCAATTTTAATACTAGTAGTGAACATATTTATAACAAACATATTTGAAGTCAGAGCCTTGCCCCGGTCTTCGGTTCTTTCATGTCTGCTTTGTCCATACGGCAGTCACGCTTCCGCGATTCCGTTTGCCACAATTTAGGCAGACATTTTGGGATATGTCCTTTGTCTTCCTAGAAGATTATAATGATTTTGCCTTTGCCATTTTCCACACCCTAGAAGCCTTTGGCCAAGCCTTGGCCTTCTAGAATATCGAAGTAAGGTGCGCATTGCGCTACTTGCCTTATTGCAAACTTTGGCTTTGTCTCCTTGAGAATAGCCATTAACTCTCCAAGAGTTTATTATTGCAATTTATACTTCTAAGATCTAAGAATAGATCTATGAAGATCCTTCAATTTCATTATCATACTATAAGGATCTAATCCTTAGTTCTGATTAAGAAATTAAGGAGTCTATTTGGCAAGCTTAATGGATTAAGCACTAAAGTTATCATCACACGAATCTTCCAAAGATCATGCTCTACTATTTCCTTAACTCCGGCTTAGGCCCAAGATGTTATTTTATCAAATAAAGTAACTTCTTAGTTTTCAGGACCATCCTGAAATCTTATTCCCAATTTGAAAATTAAAGTCGTTTAAATACATTTTCTCCCAGGATTATATTTTAAACACTAATCTTTCAATTTATCTTGATTCTAATAGTCCAACTATTAAATCAACGATTTTAGTACTATTTATTATAATGATTACTATAGTCCAACTATATAATCAACTATAATTTAAATTCAATTATATTGATTACTATAATCCAATTATAAAATCAACTATTAATTGAAAATTGGTTAATGACCGGCGTAAACACACACGTATAACGCAAGCGCACGTATCGTTCAAGTAGTATAAAAAGTATCGATCCCACGAGGACTTAAAACCTTATCTATTAGGGTTTATGAGGTAAAATGATTACTAGTATCTAACAGGTTGTTTGATTGATTTGAAATGGTGACGATTCTAAATTTAAAAATAAACAAGTAAATAAAATTGTTCGAAATGAGATTTTGAGAAAATTCAATATTAAAACTATCTAGGGTTGTGATTTATTCCAATATTATTTAAAGATAAAGTGATTATCTTATAGTTGGGTAAAATATTGATTTATTAACCTGGAACACTAAATTATGTAAAAGCCTCTTCCGATGGTCAACTACAAATATCCAGTTTAACCTAATTGAACCATATGTCTATGTCAACCAAATTATCTGGATTCATTAAAATTAAGTTCCAATTATGGTTACCCCCGCCCGACAGGTATATTCCTATCCTGTAAGGAAATCTATTAAAGGGTTATCTATCCTCAAGGAAGATCGTGGGCTATTGAGTCTAAGGTCTTAAACCTAAAATCCTTATGTCTAGTTCATTTTAAGTTTACCTTATTAATTTTATTAGTGGCCTGTTAATAAAAAGCCTTAAGATTAAGACTCAATAAATAAATCTTTAAATTACCCAAATTATAATTTAACCCTTATAAACCGGTGATATTGGATTTCATCACAACCCTAGATTACTAACTTAGTTATGACACATAGCTAGGCTAGTAAAAACTTAAAAGTAAAAGTCATAAAATAAAAGTGCTAAAAAGTAATTGCGTAAAGTAAAAGCTTAAAAGTAAAATAAAAAAAAATGCTAAGGTAAAAGGAATTATTTCTACTACTACTAATTAGATATCTCCCAGAAAATAATATATAAACTTGTGATAATATTACCAACCGACCAATCTGGCGGTATCCTGATTAAGTCAAATTAAGTCCAACCAGCCATTAAGGCGGAACCAAAATAAACTGCCATATAGGCGGTAAGGGAATTTAATTACCAACCGACCAATCTGGCGGTATCCTTGATTAGTCAGGTTTTAAACCAGATTAAAATGAATTACCAACCGACCAATATAACGGTATCCCTTATTAAGTCAATATTTTAAATAGTGAATGTATTATATTTAGGGGAGATTAATCTAAATAGCAATAGTAAAAGAATTACCTTTCACCCTAGCATAGGGAAGTTACCTCCTCATAGTGAATAGTAATAACTGTAAAATAAAGAAAGTAAATTATTATTATTACAGAACGTAATTAAAAATTACAAAACTAAATTAAAAGAAATTTAGAGAGAGAAGAACTCCCTAATTACATCAAAGAAGAAGAGAGAGAATGGTACAACAAAAACTGAAATCTGAAGCTGAATTTATAGGCGCGGATGGGCTTCTAGCGTCGCGACGCTGGAAAAGTGATGCGTGGCACAATCGCGACTTGACACGTGGCGAGGCGGCTAAGAGGATAAGGCGAACGTGGCGAGGCGGCTAAGAGCTCAATGATAAATCTGACATGGCGATGACGTGGCGCTGACGTGGCAAGGCGGCTGAGATCAATTGTCGGTACCGTAGGATTGCGACACATGTCACGCTGTGATTGGCTGATGCTGACGTGGCATGTTGACTCGGTTGACCTGCTGACGTGGATGATGACGTGGCAACACGCGTGGCAAAGGTTGACTCATTGACCGATGATGTGGCACTGACATAGGATGACACGTGGCACACATGGCAATTGTGAGTGTCGGCACCGTAGGATGATGACACGTGGCACGGCGCACGTTATCATATCGGCTGTGATGGTGACACGTGGCACGACGCATGTTAGCAAAGTCAAATTTCTCAAATTCTGACCCGTTGACGCGACACACGTTAGCAGACTCCGGTGCACGTTAGGCGTCGCGACGCTGAAGGTCCTAGCGTCGCGACGCGAGAAATGACCAAAATGCCCTTTTTGTCAATTTTCACAGTTTTGCTCCAAATCAACCTCCAGAATGTCCTGAAACTTTATTTATCTACAAAATAACACAAAACACATCAAAATATTCACAAGACTCAAGAAACTATACAAAATATTAGGATAAATGAGTGGGAAATAATGATAGATTTACCACTCATCACACCCCCAAACCTAACATTTTGCTAGTCCTCGAGCAAAACATAAAATAAAATAACATAAACATCTTTAAAATTTAACTAAGCCACTTTCGTAGGGATCACGGTTGCATTTAGCATATGCAACAAGCCTTTCACTACAAGAAAAAAGGCCTTACTGACACTAAGGTTAGTGACACTAGGCTAAAAGTGTCAGAAACGACGTGTAAATGGGCCTATTTCCGTGTTTTTCACTTAAATATCAATAATTACTGACACTATGGTATCAGCGATTTTAGTGTCAGTAATTACTATTACAATAGTATCAGTAAGAAATAAAAAAAAAAAAAAACGCGTAGTCGTCTTGGAGTCGAACCAACACCTCGCGGAAGTGACGTTTTTCGCATATATTACTGACACTAGAGTATCAGTAAATTTAGTGTCAGTAATTAATGATACCTTAGTATCAGTAAAAAATTAAAAAAAAAAATTATTTCCTTAAGTCTGCTGGGACTCGAAATTGTAACCATTGATATAATTTTTTTTTTTATTGTAAGGCTTTACCACTGGGCCAAATCGTGACTTTTGTTCCTTAAACCGCGGTTTATAAAAATATATATGTATTTGTCGGGTCAAAACCTGAACCGTAGTTATCAAATCAATCTTAGTAATTTAGGGTTCCTCTCATTCCCACCTTTTTTTTCATCGCGCAGCCTTGTTTCCCCCTTCTTTACTCTCAAATATGAATCTCTCATTTGTAATTTCTAAAATCTAAACAAAATCCAGTACATCCTATCAATTATCAACCTTCAAAGTGGAAAGGTACACAAAATTTTATGATTTTCTATATTAAGTTAGTGCATCTTATGGAGGTAATTGAAGGGCTTGTATAGTAATAAATAGATTATAGAAAATTCTAGAATATATACATATTATTTATTTTTCTAGATTCTTCTCGCACAAAAATAAAAATATATATATGTATATATAAAATACGCACACAGCCACTACACACGCACACAAGAGAAACACACAACAATGGATTACACACCTAGAGAGGACCGAAGAAAAAAGAGAGGGAGATGCCGAAAGGAAGAGAGAATACTAAAAAGGAGAGGAGAGGGAGAGGAGAGAGTGATTGAGAGAGGCCGAGAGATACAGAAGAAAGAATAGGCCAAGAAAGAAGGGAGAAAGAGACTGCACTGGTCACGCTGGAGCAGCAGAGAAGAAGCAGAGAAGAAGTCGAGCAGAAAGAGAGAAAGTAGCAGCCCCAAAACAAATAAATCCAGTGAATTTATCGTGCGTATATGTGTGTATGAGACAAGTAAGTACACTGTTCTTATAAATTTCATTGGGTTTGATTAGTTTTGTGAAATTGGGTTTCGATGGCATTGATGAATTGATAAATTAACAAGATTAAATGAATTGGGGAAATTGGTAGAACCCTAGGATTTGGGGGGAAAATTTTGGAGTTTCCGTAACTTGTAAAATTTCATTAGTTTGGGATAAAAAAAATAATAATAATGATAATAAAAATAAAAATAATAAAATAAATGCTCGAATGATGATTATTACCAATATTACATAATGAGAATAATATGCATTATGGAAAACATATAAGTTTCTTTTATATGTTAATGAAATTGGATTAGGAAGATTAGAAGAGGATAATGCTACTGTTTTGGATCTGTAACCGATCATTAGTATCATTTGTTCGATAAAAGAGATGTAAGATTTGTATTTGTAGTGTAGTTAAAGTTTTAGTCTATTTCAAGTCTTTGAGTAACCATACTGTTTGGAATTCTGTAATATGGAAATTGTATAATTGATTTTACTGGTGTTTTATAGTAATGAGGGCTTAAACGTATTACCTGTTCTTTACCTTTGGCATTTTAATTTTTCTTTTAGTTAAGTGAGATATTTCACTTTGATTCAAAAGCTTAATTTTCATGGTCAATGATTATGTTGGGTGTATAGGTCATGGAACTCAGTGTAGACTGTAGGGTCCTATTGGTTTTGATTGAATGTTATTGCTTCGTTTTAGCATGGTAAACTACACATTCTTTCTTGGTGGGTTCTTTATATTATTCTTGCTTCATGGCAGATCAAACACGACTTGACTTTGAAGCCAAAAAATTGCAAAGCTATGTAAAGGAGAAATCCTTTATTATATCAGAAAAAGGTGCCCTTGCTGACAAGATCAGCCCTGGTGTACTCAGATCACTAGTTCATGAGATCCTTTTATTTCAGTTTTATGTCCGTCTATATATATATAGTGTGTGTGTGGTGTGTTATTGATTGTTGTTTTTGGTGATTATGTAGCGGTATGAAAGATACAACTTGTTATTATGGATGCCATTTGGTTTTTTATATGCATGCTCTTAGGTTGTTGGTATGGTTATTGTCAATAAGTGCTTTATGTGACAAAAATTAGATTAGGGTTATATTTTGTATTTTTATTTGGATGTATTTAATGTTTTTATTTATGAAGATATCGATTTTTTTTGGAAGTCCATCTAATCTTAACATTTGGTTTATAATTTCAGATTTTGTGTCAGATATCATATTGTTGGGGGATTGTTGCAGGCTTCTCAACAAGTATCATGAATTTTGGTGGGGGCATGACATTTTGATGGGACTTTAAGAGTAGTTTTTGAAATATATATATGTTAATTTAAAGATTGTCTATGGAGTTTTTGTATTCATCATGTGATACTGTTGAATTGATTAATACGATTAATCTATTATATTGCGAATTTTATATAAATGTAATTTTTTAGTTTTTTATTTCATTGAGTTGGTATATATATATATTATATATATATTTTATGATTAATTTAATTACAAAAAATAAGAAATATAATTGTGAAATAATACGATTTTTAAATTTTAAAAGATATTGACGGATATTGATACTATAGTAACAATAATTACTGACACTAAAAATCAAATATATGCGATATACTGATACTGCAGTAACAAAATTTACTGACACTATAGTATCACTAAATACTGATGATATAGTGTCAATAATTTACTGACACTAAAATAGTGTGAGAGATCACTGATACCATAGTGTCAATAATTTTCTGATACTACAGTATTAACGTTTACTGACACTAAGAATCACTGACACTAGAAACTAGTGTCAGTGATTTCTGGCTGCGGCAACACTGACACATTTATATAGTGTCAGTAAAACCCTTTACTGACACTAATTTAGTATCAGTAAAAGCCTTTTTTCTTGTAGTGTTTAAACCCCTAGGTGTCCATAGTGGACGAGTTGTAGTCTCGTGAGGGTTTACAGCAATGATACCCACAAATATTTTACAAAAGTAAAAAGGTAGTAAAACTAATGCACACAAAAACAAAAAGACAAGCGAAAAGAGAATAAAGAAGTTAGTGATTAATCAGGTGAAACTTCTACTCCAAATTACTAATTGTTTTGTTTCTTTCTAAATTAGTGAATAAGTAAATTCTCCGATTATTTTTACCATTCTCCATATACACAACCAATAAAATATTAAACAACTCATTTTTGCCCACAACAGTCATAAATGCAGTTGATAAGAGAGTAATATTTTTGTCCTAAAGTTCTATCAGATTTCACACCTTTTTGTAGCAATGGAATAATTTTTCTGATTTTTCTGATTTTTTCTTTGATTTTTTTTCTCTATTTTTTATTTATATACAATATATTCCATTTATGTAACGAGCTTTGGGTCGGTGGCTCCCAAACCAGTTGGCTTTAGGGCACCAGGTGTTCAGACACCCCTAAGGACTTAATTACTCAGACTTCAGATATATATATTTTTGCAGCATCTTTGATCCATCTAACGAGCTTTGGGCCAGTGACTCCCAAACCAGTTGGTTTTAGGGCACTAGGTGTTAAAACACCCTTACAGACTTAATAACTCGGATCTCAGATGTTTTTTTTTACTCCATCACTTTTTGAGATGCTTCCTCCAATTAAAATAGAGCACTGGATATTACAACTTTTCAATTTTAGCTCACGACCGTATGTTACCATGTATGTTGATATTACCTGCCAACTGAGCATATGAAGATCCATTTTAGTCAGTATTATGGAGAATTCACAAATTAAATAATTTAAAATGAAATAAACAAAAATTAACTTGTTTCGAAATAGGTTTGAGACACGTCTCAGGAGTGGAAACTCCTTACTTAGCTCTCTCTTACCAATTTCACATTTTTAATCAAAATAAAAACACAAAAATGCAAAATATTTTTGTAATTTTGAAAATTTTTCATTTTTTTTTATTTTTCGAAAAATTTTGAACTAAAATTAAAAACAACATACAACTAAAAATAAGATACTAATCAACTAATTCCCTCCCCCAAACTAATTGAGACATTGTCCCCAATGTGTTAAACAGTAGAAGAAGAGTTTAAAAGATAATACATGGTTAGCTGAAATTCTACAGAAAATTAAAGGTTAAGATCCAGATTAACCCGACGCCTCTTACCACGATCGTCCCCAGACCAATTTATCTTTGAAATGATAGGGTCAATTTGTGGTTCATATGCTAAGAGTTGGTCAATTAGATCCGGAGCGGTTCTGGCAGTAAAGAAGAGTTCTTTTAAAGGTTTTGATATGAACCCATTCCTCCGTGCATCATTAAGAAACACACAAAGAAAATCATAAAATCCATAAACGTTGTACAACCCAATTGGTTTCTGGTGTATGTTCAGGTTCGCCCAAGATAGTACAATAAAAATTTCCTCCAATGTGCCCAAGCCACCTGGCAAAGCAATAAAAGCATCAGCACGGTTAATAATTTCTATTAGTCGTTCAGACATACCTGGCACGATCAGTTCCTCTCCGTTAGATGGTTCAATAAGATTTGCCTCTGCCAAGGGTTTTGGGATGATTCCCAAAACGTGACTACCTCCTTCCTGTACGGCCTTTGAAACGATCCACATTAATCCAAGATTGCCTCCACCATATATTAAGTGCATATTCCTTGCAGCTAAGACTCGACCCAACTCCTGTGCTGCTTCTACATATTGTGGTTTAGTACCAATACTACTACCGCAAAACACACAGATGTTTTCAACTCGTCTTCTTGAAGTGGCTTCCATGTTTTACTCTGGATGTCTTCAAAAGTGCAATGATGAGTTGAATTTATAATACCTGAAAAGGGTGAGTAAAAATAGCACAAGTATCTTCCAAAGGACGATTAGTAGCAAAATAGTAAAATAGATCGTGATAGTCAAAAAGGTCTAGATCCTGTCGGAGAAAATAAAAGAAAATAACAAAACAAATCAATATTATTAGGAAAAGACAAAGAGATATAATATGTACAAGAATTTACAGCTTGATTAACGTCTATGCGTCAGAGACAAGCTTCCCATCCAATTTTCTTATAAATTGGCAAACATGGTCTTTTTTAGTCAGATTCCCAAGACTTAACTGTTGTCTTTCTTTTTGAAATTGTGTATGTAATTTGCGAAAGGCTATGTGAACATATCCATTGGGATGCGTCTCAAGAGTCGAAGATATATCATCTAAAGACTCCTTACTCAAGCCATCCCTAGTGAAATTAATTTTGTCTTCGCGATTATCAGACACCATTCCTAAAGAACGACAACGAGTATTACAATTCCAACGTGCATATTTATAACAAACACCCATTTGCTTAGCTCTTCGTTTCTTTGCATATGTGCTTCTTCCAAAACCAGACAGATGTGAAATAAAAGAGTCAGAAGATTCACCTGCCAATCGGACTCGTGCTTCAATTACCATGGATCGTCAGTAGTCTCATTCGTTCCAAACGAACTTTGTAAACTTTCATTAGAGATTTTTGAGGGAGAGAAGGAAATTGCTTGTGAAGATTTGCGAGAACTTCTTCCATCTTGAAATGACTTAAACTGCAAAAACTAAACACACAAAATTAAATCACACCAAATCAAAATATATACAAAAATTGCATGGGTTACCTCCCTGCGAGCGCTAAGTTTAATCGTCGTCAGCTAGACGTGACTTCTCGAACATTTATGCTGGATCTGAAAGTGTGACACTTTCTTTTTGTCGCTCAAATGATTCTCCCCAGTAGTGCTTGACACGCTGACTGTTAACTTTGAATGTGTTGTTGGTATTGGGATCCAGTAACTCAACAGCTCCATATGGTAAAACCTGAGTGATCACAAATGGTCCAGACCACCTAGATATCAACTTTCCAGGGAAAAGTTTCAACCTCGAGTTGTACAACAACACCTGCTGCCTTGGTTCCAACTGTCTGTGCACTATTTTTCAGTCATGCCATTTTTTTTGTCTTTTCCTTGTACAATTTGTCATTCTCATAAGCCTGTAGGCGAAATTTCTCCAATTCATTGAGTTGGTGAAGTCTTTTCTCTCATGCAGCTTGTGAATCAAGATTCAACTTCTTCAGTGCCCAGTACGCCTTGTGTTCATGTTCAACTGGTAGATGGCATGCTTTCCCAAACACCAATCGATATGGGACATACCAATGGGTGTCTTGTAAGCTGTTCGGTAGGCCCATAATACGTCATCTAGTTTTGTAGACCAGTCCCTCCTTGTTGATCCAACGGTTCTTTCTAGGATTCTTTTGATTTCCCTATTTGAAACCTCAACTTGTCCATTTGAATGTGGATGGTAAGCTGTGGCAATCTTGTGAGTAACTCCGTATTTGGATAGGAGTGCATCAAAGTATCTGTTGCAGAAATGTGAGCCACCATCGCTGATAATTACCCGAGGTGTTCCGAACCGAGTGAAAATGTTCTTTTTCAAGAATTTGATCACCACTTTTGAATCATTGGATGGTAGTGCAATTGCTTCAACCCATTTGGAGACGTAGTCTACAGCAACCAGGATGTACATGTTTCCAAATGATGGAACAAAGGGTCCCATGAAATCAATACCCCACACATCGAATATCTCCACTTCCAGAATGTTTTACAATGGTCCTTCATTTCTTCTTGAAATATTCCCCGTTCTCTGGCACCTGTCACATTGAAAAGCAAAAAGATAAGCATCTTTAAAAAGTATGGGCCAGAACAAACCTGATTGAAGAACTTTTGCTGTAGTTTTGTTTCCGTTGAAGTGTCCGCCTATGGTGATGAATGACAGTGTTGCAAAACACTGTTGACCTCCTTCTGTGGAACACAACGTCTCAATAATTGATCAGCACAGCGTTTAAACAGGTACGATTCATCCCAGACATAGTGTTTGACTTCTTTGAAGAACTTCTTCATTGCTGAGTTGTCCATTCCAACGGCCATTTTCCTGACACAATGTAATTGACATTGTCAGCATACCAATGGACTTCCTGTTGTTTCATGGAAAACAGCGGTTCATCTGGAAAAGTTTCTTTGATTGTCAGTTCTTTGTCAGCTGTTTCTCCATTCTCGAGCCTCGATAAGTGATCTGCCACTTGGTTTTCTGTTCATTTCCTATCTCGAATCTCTACGTCAAATTCTTGCAGAAGAAGTATCCAACGGATTAATCTGGGTTTGGCATCTTTCTTCGTGATCAGATATTTGATTGCTGAATGATATGTAAAGACCACCACTTTGGGACCCAGCAGATAGGAGCGGAATTTGTCAAAAGCATACACAACTGCGAGCAACTCCTTTTTAGTGGTTGTGTAGTTGAGTTGAGCTTCATTTAAAGTTCTGCTGGAGAGTAAATGGTGTGAAAATCTTTGCTTTGCGTTGTCCCAAAACTGCACCTACAGCAAAATCACTAGCATCGCACATCACTTCAAATGGAAGGGTCCAGTCTGGTGCTACAATGATGGGGGCAGAGACCAGCTTCTGTTTTAAGATCTCAAAAGCTTCTTGACATTCTTTGGTGAAGTTGAAAGGCACATCCTTTTCTAGAAGATTGCAAAGAGGTTTAGCAATCTTGGAAAATTCTTTGATAAATCTCCTGTAAAAACCTGCATGTCCGAGAAAGCTCCGAATCCCTTTGACAGATGTTGGTGGATGTAGTTTTTCAATTGTTTCAATATTTGCTTTGTCTACCTCTATTCCCTTTTGTGAGATCCGGTGTCCAAGAACAATGCCTTCATGTACCATGAAATGACATTTCTCCCAATTGAGTACCAGGTTTGTATCTTCACACCTTTGTAATACATGTTCCAGATTTTGCAAGCAATGGTCAAAAGAATCTCCAAACACAGAAAAATCATCCATGAATACCTCCATACTCTGCTCCAGCATATCTGAGAAAATGGCCATCATGCAATGCTGAAAAGTGGCAGGAGCATTACATAATCCAAATGGCATTCTTCGGAAAGCAAAAGTACCATAGGGACATGTAAAGGTAGTTTTCTCCTGATCTTCTGGGGCAATGGCAATCTGATTGTACCCTGAATATCCGTCAAGAAAGCAATAGAACTAATGTCCCGCCAGTCTATCTAACATCTGGTCAATGAATGGTAGCGGAAAATGGTCATTTCTCGTGGCTTTATTCAGCTTCCTGTAATCCATGCATACTCTCCACCCAGTCACCGTTCTTGTTGGAATTAGCTCGTTATTTTCATTGGTGACCACAGTAATTCCTCATTTCTTTGGTACACACTACATATGACTTATCCAAGTGCTATCTGAGATGGGGTAAATTATGCCAGCATCCAACTATTTGATGATTTCTTTTTTCACGACTTCCTTCATGATTGGATTGAGTCTCCGTTGATGCTCCACTGTGGGTTTGTACTCATCATTCATCAGAATCTTATGCATGCAAAATGATAGACTAATGCCTCGAATGTCTGCTATAGTCCAGCCAATGGCTCTTTTGTGCTCTCGTAACACCCTCAGTAGCTTTTCTTCCTGCTCCAATGTTAGTGATGAATAAAAAATAACAGGTAATTCAGAAGAGTTTCCAAGAAATGCATACCTGAGATGGCTCGAAAGTAACTTTAGTTCCAGCTGTGGTGGTTCTTCATTGAAGGCTTGATTCGATCTTTCTTTGGTAGTTCCAAGCTTTCAACTGGTGGTGTTGCTTTGAATCGGAATGGTTTGTCAAGGTAGTTGATACATTCCAAGATTTCAACATTTAGTTCGCTGTTAGTCATGTTGGTGATGCAAGCTTCAAGTGTATCTGCGGGATTTGGCTCAGTATTCTGAAAAATATTATCAACAACATCAACTCTGAAGCATTATTCTTCTTCCTTTTCATCGCTCGGGAATTTCATGGCTTTGAAAACATTAAAGGTCACTTCTTGGTCCTGCACTTTCATGGTCAGTTCTCATTTTTGCACATCAATTACAGTTTTACCTGTAGCCAAGAATGGTCTCCCAAGAATGATAGGTACTTCTTTGTCTTCTTCCATGTCAAGGATGATGAAGTCTGCTGGAAGGATGAGTTTGTCAACTTTGACCAGCACATTTTCAACGACTCCTCTCGGAAATGCGAGCGTTCGATCAGCAAGTTACAAAGATACTGGAAGTAGGCATTGCTTCTCCAATTTGCAATTTCCTGTAAATAGAAAAAGGCATCAAGTTAACACTGGCACCTAAATCACATAAAGCCTTAACGATGTAATGTTCTCCAATGGTGCATGAAACTGTGAAACTGCCAGGATCTTTCAACTTCGGGGGAAGTTTCCTCTGAATGATGGCGCTGTAATCTTCTGTCAAAGCTACTGTCTCGTAATCTCTCAATCTTTATTTTCGTGAAAGAATGTCTTTCATGAATTTTACATAGTTGGGCATTTGTTCCAAGGCTTCTGCAAATGGTATGTTAATGTGCAGCTTTTTGAAAATCTCCAAGAAACGAGAAACTGTTTGTCCAATTTGTTTTTCTGAAGACGCTGAGGAAAATGTGGAGGTGGAATGATTTGTTCTGGTTCTTTTTCCTTTGCTTCTTTTTCCTCCATCTGTTTCTCGGCTTCTTTTGGAACTTCTTCTTGGGACATCTTGATTCCAACATCTTTGTTGATTTCAGTACCGCTTTTCAAAGTAATGGCTTGACATTGCTCCTTCCCTCGGTTCCTTGGATTTGGTTCTGTGTTGCTGGGAAGATTACCTGGCGGTCTGTAGCTTTGAGCATTGGCCAATTGTCCGATTTGATTCTCCAGTGCTTTGATGGAAGCTGATTGGCTCTGAATCATAGCTTCATATCTTTTTAATTGAGCTAGCATTTCTGCCATTACTGGTTCATTTGTCTGCTTCTGGCCTTTGTTCTGTTGCTAGAATCCAGGTGGTGGATAGTTCTTTTGCCCTGAATTGTTGTTCCATGAAAAATTAGGATGATTCCTCCACCCTGGGTTGTAGGTGTTGGAATAAGGATTGTTCCCCTGTCTGTTGAAATTGTTGACATAATTCACCGTCTCTTCATGTTGGTTTGGTTCTGGTACTCCTCCATATGGTGAACTTGTGGATCCAGTGGTGAGAGTCTCCATGAATTTGCATATCTGATCCAGCTTGGTGTTGACAGCTGTATTGGCTCCAACTTCATAAATTCCTGCAATTCTTTGAATTATGCTTCTTTCTGTTAGCCATAAGGAATTGTTGTTAGCCATTTCTTCGATTAGGTCCCAGGCTTGATCTTCTCATTTTGCCATCAAAGCTCCTCCAGCAGCAGCATCGATTGTGGTTCTCATCAGTCCAGAAAAGCCATTATAGAAAGTTTGGACTTGAAGCCATTTTGGAATCTTATGGTGAGGACACTTCTGGAGCAAATCTTTGTACCTTTTCCAAGCTTCGTAAAGAGATTCTGAATCTTGTTGTACAAAAGATGTGATGTCATTCCTCAGTTTTGCTGTTTTGGCTGGTGGAAAGTATTTTGCAAGGAATTTTGTGGCTAGAGCGTTCCAAGTTGTGATAGAACCTGCTGGTAATGAATGTAGCCATGCTTTTGCTCTGTCTTCAAGGAGTATGGAAAAACCCGCAGTCTCATTACTTCTTCTGATGCTCGGTTGTAATTGAAAGTGCCTCAAACTTCCAGGAAGTTGCTGTTGTGAGCATTAGGATCTTCAGTTGCATTTCCTCCAAACTGAACTGTCTGCTGAATCATCTAAATGCAAGTTTTGATGTCACCCGCATTTGCTGGTAAATGAGGAAGTACAATACAGGAAATGAGGCCATCTACCACCGGAATGGTTCTGTCTCGAATGGGTATTGGTGGTGCAACCTCCAAAGGTTCAGGTTCCATGTTGACTAAAGCTTATTGGCCTTCTCGTCTTTCCCTTCTTAACTGTCTGATAGTTCTTTCAATTTCTGGGTCAAGAGGTTGGAGTTCAAAGCTTCTGGTTCGTCTCATGTAGTTTCTGAGAACCTGTAACACAAGAAAACAAAAATAATAAGTAAAAAGAAATTAGATACAAGTAAAGGTATCTAACCCCTAAACTAATAGTGAAAGATAAATAAGTCCCCGGCAACGACGCCAAAAACTTGACCGGCGTAAACACACACGTATAACGCAAGCGCACGTATCGTTCAAGTAGTATAAAAAGTATCGATCCCACGAGGACTTAAAACCTTATCTATTAATTTTATGAGGTAAAATGATTACTAGTATCTAATAGGTTGTTTTATTGATTTGAAATGGTGACGATTCTAAATTTAAAAATAAACAAGTAAATAAAATTATTCGAAAGGAGATTTTGAGAAAATTCAATATTAAAAACTATCTAGGGTTGTGATTTATTCCAATATTATTTAAAGATAATGTGGTTATCTTATAGTTGGGTAATATATTGATTTACTAACCTGGAACACTAAATTATGCCAAAGCCTCTGTCGATGATCAGACGCAAATACCCAGTATAACCCAATTGAACCATATGTCTATGTCAACCAAATTACCTGGATTCATTAAGATTAAGTTCCAATTATGGCTACCCCCGCCCGACAGGTATATTCCTATCCTGTAAGGAAATCTATTAAAGGGTTATCTATCCTCAAGGAAGATCGTGGGCTATTAAGTCTAAGGTCTTAAACCTAAAATCCCTATGTCTAGTTCATTTTAAGTTTACCTTATCAATTTTATTAGTGGCCAGTTAATAAAAAGCATTAAGATTAAGACTCAATAAATAAATCTTTATATTACCCAAATTATAATTTAACCCTTATAAACCGGTGATATTGGATTTCATCACAACCCTAGATTACTAACTTAGTTATGACACATAGCTAGGGCTAGTAAAAAATTAAAAGTAAAAGCCATAAAATAAAAGTGCTAAACTGTAATTGCGTAAAGTAAAAGCTTAAAAGTAAAATAAAATAAAAATGCTAAGGTAAAAGGAATTATTTCTACTACTACTAATTTAGATATCTCTCAGAAAATAATATATAAACTTGTGATAATATTACCAACCGACCAATCTGGCGGTATCCTGATTAAGTCTAATTAAGTCCAACCAGCCATTAAGGTGGAACCAAAATAAACCTGCCATATAGGCGGTAAGGGAATTTAATTACCAACCGACCAATCTGGCGGTATCCTTGATTAGTCAGGTTTAAACCAGATTAAAATGAATTACCAACCGACCAATATAGCGGTATCCCTTATTAAGTCAATATTTTAAATAGTGAATATATTATATTTAGGGGCGATTAATCTAAATAGAAATAGTAAAAGAATTACCTTTCACCCTAGCATAGGGAAGTTACCTCCTCATAGTGAATAGTAATAACTGTAAAATAAAGAAAGTAAATTATTATTATTATTACAGAACGTAATTAAAATTACAAAACTAAATTAAAAGAAACTTAGAGAGAGAAGAACTCCCTAATTACATCAAAGAAGTGAGAGAGAATGGTACAACAAAAACTGAAATCTAAAGCTGAATTTATAGGCGCGGATGGGCTTCTGGCGTCGCGACGCTGAAGGTCCTGGCGTCGCGACGCTGGAAAAGTGATGCGTGGCACAATCGCGTCTTGACACGTGGCGAGGCGGCTAAGAGGATAAGGCGACACATGGCGAGGCGACTAAGAGCTCAATGATGAAGCTGACGTGGTGATGACGTGGCGCTGACGTGGCAAGGCGGCTAAGATCAATTGTCGGTACCGTAGGATTGCGACACATGTCACACTGCGATTGGCTGATGCTGACGTGGCATATTGACTCGGTTGACCTGCTGACGTGGATGATGACGTGGCAACAAGCGTGGCAAAGGTTGACTCATTGACCGATGATGTGGCGCTGACATAGGATGACATGTGGCACACATGGCAATTGTGAGTGTCGGCACCGTAGGATGATGACACGTGGCACGGCGCACGTTAGCAGATCGGCTGTGATGGTGACACGTGGCACGACGCATGTTAGCAAAGTCAAATTTCTCAAATTCTGACCCGTTGACTCGGTGCACGTTAGCAGACTCCGGTGCACGTTAGGCGTCGCGATGCTGAAGGTCCTGGCGTCGCGACGCGAGAAATGACCAAAATGCCTTTTTTGCCAATTTTCACAGTTTTGCTCCAAATCACCTCTAGAATGTTCTGAAACTTTATTTATCTACAAAATAACACAAAACACATCAAAATATTCACAAGACTCAAGAAACTATACAAAATATTAGGATAAATGAGTGGGAAATAATGATAGATTTACCACTCATCAGTTAATTCAAATATATTGATTACTATAATCCAACTATATAATCAACTATAAATGAAATAGTTTGAATACAGTCCAACTGTTTATTAAAACAACGATTAAATATTAGTCCAACTAATATATTAATTATTTGACGAAAAATTGATATGAGCGCGTATGACAAGTAACTAAACGAATACTGCAAATTTAATACTTGTCTCCCACTATTTTTCGGTGAGTCTCTAACCCTCTGTTGAGTACTCGGGAAACCTTGTTTCCTAGTGGGCTAGGATCCCGTTAAATGTCACACAATCTTGACTTTGGCCAACAAATTGTATGATAATTAACTAGGTAGATCTCTAAGATCAATTGGATCCCATCCAATTCCTAGATCCAGTAAGTGGACATCCAAGTCCGAAATATATATCTTATATATGCCAATATATCCAATATATTACCTAACATTTTTCCTCTGAATCAACTAAGCCTTGGCTTTGGCACAACAAACTTAGTGATCACAGTTAAGAGTGACCCATTGACCTTGGAAAGCTTCGTAATCAATGTCGATGGACAAGAAATGATATTGACTTTGGCCAACAAATCACAACTTGGACAAGACACTGATATGGAACAAAGCCTTCATGATTCAAACACATCCTCGACGGACAAAGGCCTTGACTTTGGCCAACAAACCAATGCCAGTCTTGGATCTTGAGTAAGAATCACTCAATGGAAGGAAAAACGCTTAATATTTTGTGAGGGTTTTTCGCGTGTAATTGGCAACCAATTAATTATCTTTGTTAAGGTCTCATCATCATACACCCTTAAACATGCATTCTAAACACATAATAAGGCGTATATAAATAAATAATAATGATATGCGGATGGATACTTATCACATTGTTCCTAGAACAAATCTCTCTATTTCCTCTCTCATGCTAGCACATGTATTACTTCTAACCGATTACATAACACTTCTAAAGAAACCTCATTTACATTGAGGGGGATAGGTGAGAAGAGAAATACACAGAGTAAGGAGGTAATAGGCTGGACACGCAGGTCCAATTAATAAATTCTAAATTTATTACAACAATTTCCAAAATTTCCCCACCCATCTAATATCCATCCGATATACATTATTCATGCATCCAACCATGTATTCACACAAGTATTTTATCAATCAATCTAATCCAATTAATTAATCTGATAATTAATGATCATCCAATGTTCAAACAACGATTTGATTTTGCGCGAGTCCAACTCGTTTTGCGAATAAGTACTCAAAGTACGAATTCTTGAATTAAATTAAACTACAACATTAAATCCAATTTAATATGTATTTAATATTAATTCACTTATTTAATTCCAAATTAAATATTACACTTTATTAACGAACCTTTACGACTTAGATTCCAAATCTAATCGTTACGGGTCTCAAAGCCCAATTAACATCCAATGTCAATTTAATTTAAAGTCCAATGGGCTTTCAATTAATTTCTTAAGGCGTAAAATTTTGGTCAACATGGGTCAAACCCAAAGACTAAAGCCCATTTAAAGGAATCACCCTTATATGCCAAGAAACCAATTTAGGCCCATTAGGCCCAATTAAAGTTAAAGGTCCATTAAGTCATAATTGGACTTTATGGATATGGTTTTGGGCCCAATTGGATCCAACCAATTTGCCTAAACCAATCTTGGTACAACCAAGCCCAATAAGCCCAATTACAACTTTTAAAGCCCAATTTCCAAAATAGGCCCAATTAAGTAAATCAAAAAATTCCAAATTCATAATTTAATTAGCCAAAGTGTATTCCATAATTAATTACCCAAATTAACATTTCTAAAACATCAATTTACACAATTAATTATGCTCATTAACATCAAAACATGTCCAACACATTTTAATCAAAAATCAAACCTATTACATGCTTCTATACTCACGGCATTTTGGGGTTTTTATTGTCCGATTCGGTTTCAATCAAATTAAATCCACAATCAACATTTCCCAATTGATTTCAACTCATCCAATGAATCAAAAATCAAAAAATCACCATGACAATTAGGGTTCATAGATTCGGCCAAGCCAACCCAATTTGGGGAAAATTGTTCCAAATCAATTTTCATGAAATTGATCACATCCAACTTCAATTAAACATCATTCAAGCATACTCAATCAAAGAATTTTATCAAATCATGTTCAAATTCAATTTACCCAATTTTAACCCTAAGTTCAAGTTTCATGCTCAACTTCGCTCTGATACCATTGTTGGGTTTCTACGGTCTAACCAGTATCGATTAAAGCAAGAAACAATGTGCGAATACAACAAAGAAGTTGCAGAATACTCACAATGATCGGTTGAGCGATGCGATGAACACAAAAACTCTCCAATATCCCTTGAAGCTCTCGGTAGTGGTAGTTTTTGGCTCTCTAATTTTCGACCATGGAAGGATCTCCAAGATCCAAGCTTTGTGATGTGATTCCATGCTCACGGATATGGTTCCCTATCACCTTCGCAAGACTCCGGAAGTGTGCTAGCACTTGGTAATTTTTGCCAAAAAAATCACCTATCTTCTCCTTGCCATTCTCGGCTTTTGCAGTGAAGAGAATAAGAAGAAAGCCCCATTGGGCGTGAGAGAAGAGAGAAGAGAGTGAGAAAGAGATTCAAAAGTGTTAAGTGTTTTGGTTGTTGGAAATAAGTGTATCTAATACACAAAAAAGGAAAAGTCAAATACCAAATTCAAAATTTTGGTAAATGCCATTTAATCCAACCAACAACTCACATCAATCACTCAATCAAGTGACTAATTGTCACATCACTCAAAGTGACAAATGATTTGACGCTTGATGTGACTTACGGGCCGCACTTGAATTCGAAATGCGAGTGCGCTCGCAAACACTCTCGGGCTCGGGTTCGCTAATTCCAAATTAACGAATTTTCCGTTGCGACGTAATTAAATAATTATGCCTAGCAAAATTACTATTCACGTCGCTGACGAATTAATTCTAAATTAACTCGTTCGCCTGAATTACAATCTAATTTCAATTCCGCGTCGAAATCTAATTTCGTATAATATATCGAATATATTATTTTATCGATTAATTCCAAATTAATCGTTTTCTCTCTTTAAATAATATTTTATCCCAGATAAAATATCTCCGTAATTAATCCCAAATTAATTTTCTCTCTCATCTAATTAATCCTAGATTAATTAAGTGCGAGTCATACGTCATCGATGAATCTTCGGGAAGCGACCCATAAGATCCCCGGATATATTGGCAGTAAATCCGGTCTCGGACTATCCGAACATGTACGTATCTAGTACTACGTTTTTACTGATTCACAAGACAAGGTTGGCTTCTAGCAAAGCGCCATGCCTACCCAATTCTACAAAAATATCCTTAGAGGAATATGTGATCTATATCAGGCGTAGTATACGTAGTATTGCATATTACGATCCAGTATCGGATGTCACATGCTAGGCTTGGGGCTGGAATTGTGTCTGCCCTGTACGAAGCACATATCAGATCTATGGTAACTAGTCTCTATAATCGGATATACATGACCTAGACATAATATCCCGATAGCTGCAGCATATAAGAGAACGAGTTCCGTATCCTACGTGACCATCATCTCCACTATGACTGGAGTGATACTTCGGTCTTGACATCACACCCAATACACTACGATTCTCAATATACCTAGCAGAGGCGTACACAAAACCTGTTTAAGCCCTGGACGACCAAAAACCAAAGTATGTTGATTGTCGCAAGTATTAGCGGTGCAAGTCTCAAGTTAAGACCAAATACACCTACCCTGATTCGGACTTCCATAGACACATAGTCATACTACCAATGGAATTCCGAGGGGTCTATCTAGATCGGTAAACACAACCTCCTATTACACTTGCATGAGTATCATATACCCAAATATATGATAACTAAGTTGTTATGCCCTCACAATGCGCGCAAGTGTAATACTAGTCTTTTTCGCATTATCGATGTCCAATCTCGATAATACTCTGACTAGGGATATTTAATGATTAAACCTTCGTGGATTGATACTGTCTATATCATCTCAATCCAGAAACTAATCATATGGACCTTTCATCATTTATATATCTTGGTGATCTAATCACAAATGATAAAAGAGCAATTACCTTTGTCACATAGTTAATTTGTACAACAACACCATGATCTGTACAAACAGTGACACTATGGGTCATAACTGTCCAACACAATTACCACACCAATTAAATCTCACCATCATGAAATTAATCAAGAACAATTCTAGGCTAATTATGAATGGCTAATTAACTCTAGAATGACAACTTTAATTTTCGACTTAATTTTTTAAGCTTAATTACACTAATAAGCAAATAAATTAATTATACATGCATGAACTCATCCAACAAGCTTCCAACAAATTTAATTACAAACTAAAAGAGTAGAGACATGATATTAACTACACAATTGAAGTTAAGGAAAAATAGAAACAATTTCTATCTTGAAGGAAATTAAGAAATACTTACAAAATTTTCCAAAAACTTAAGCTTTTCTTTTTTGTTTTCCTTCAAAATCTCTCAACTCTCTTTTTAATAATTTTGTTGAACCTGTGTAAGTGTTGGAAAAATGAAACAAAACCAATTTTGTTATTCTTCCATGTTGGCCGAATTTCCCAACCAAAAATAAAACAAGAATGCATTTATTTTTGTATCAATATAATTGGCACACATTTTAGCTTTAATAAAGTAACACTTTAACTTTAATAAAGTTTTCAAAATGTGTTCCAATTATAACAAGCCATTTCCTACTTAAAAAATGTGAAATCATTACTTAAAGATATTTATTTTATAAATTAATTTAATTATTTAACAATTAATTAATTAATTAATAAATATAAATATCTTAAATATATGTATTATATTTACATTAAATATCTCAAATACATATATTAATGATATAAGTTTAAATATCACAAATTGATATTTAATTAATGTGTATTTAATAATATCAAATACTAAATACAAATACACATTCATTCGGAAATGACCGTTAGGTCCCGATCGCATGTATTTCTTGTTTAACCATTATACGAGTTATAAATAATCAGTATTATTCATAACAGTTGCCCTAGTGCTCTACAAGTATATTTCATTAGTGAGACTCTCTAGATTCAGACATATCCGTCACGAAATCAAATTTCGTGTCCATAATTCACCCACCCGTAAATTATGACGAACACAGATAAACTGTCTGAATCATACATGTCGAGATCACTGCATACGTTTAATCCATCCATCACAGGTATCCGGATTAATCAAGAGATATAAATACAAACGTCAAATCTCTATAGATATAATCATGTCGATGTTTCTATTAGCAATCTCTCAAAAAACACTTAGAACTAATTTCTACAGTGTACCACGGGCCCATGGATTTAACAGATTGCTAATTCCATATTGAATACCTATGCTCTGTACACAGAGCTGATAGATCCTATCTTGATTGCTCAGTCCACACCTAACGAACAGGCGGAGGTATGATCTAAATAGATCGGTGACATGAATGCCATCTAAGTGTGGAGGATAACTCAGATATCCACAGTGGTATCTCAAGTCAAAGAATCACTATGCTCACTCAACCCGAGAAGATTCTTATTGACGTTGGTGTACCATCCATTAAGAATCTTCGGTGAGTCGTTTATTGTTTATCCGCTATAAACACCTACACGTCTATACGAGTCTCCAAGACTCATGGTTCACTGCGAAACCATCGGAATCCAAGATTCCAATATACGATATGTACCAGTCTCAACGGGTTTACTTTACTGACCAAGTAGTGTAAACCTTGACCGGGAACATTCTAAGAATGAAAACTTCATGATACAACTCAATGTCAATTGCGTTGCTTTTGCAACAGTATCATAACTAATCATTCTAAGGTCGGTTACGTCTTTACCATATTAAAGAAGAAGTTATATAAAAGAAATTGTTCATTTTATTCATAATAAAATGTTACATTAGTATTTACAAGGAAATACATAATAAAATTGGTGCTCAGAGCACCAACCATAACAAAATCTGTTGGGAAACGGCCGCGAGTGCGCAGCGGAAAATAAAAATTATTATGCCACTTTCCCTTTGCCCAAGACCCATTTGTTTTTATTATTCTACAAGCTTAAGCATGTTATTATATATTCTAAGCATAAAACTCATAAAACATGCAAAGAACATAAACCTAAACATGCTAACTATCATAAGAACTCTAAATAAAATAAAGAAAGAAAAAGACTTACTTGAACCGTAGACTCCTCCAGTCCTCCCTCCAATCTACAAGCTTTTCTCGAACTCAGCAAGCTCTTCCACGTTCCAAAGAGCCACCCAAGTGTGTGGCCTCCAAAGATGCACACACCAAAGTCAAAACTCAACGGCAAGACTACGCATTGAGTGCACGAGTATTTTACCCTTAGTGCTAGCCTAGACAAATACCTCAAAACTTTTAACTCGAGGTTCCTCTAGTCAATTAGACTTAAGGATCCTCAAAATCAGTGGCTTACTTTTAAACTTTAAAGTTGCTCACTTATATAAACCCAAGATATGAAAGGTTTGGTGTAAAAATTTGTGAAGAATTATTTGGGTTTATATAGTGCTCCAAAGACAACAAAATTAATTAAGAACCAGATGTGGGATAAAAGCTAATTTAATCTTAGCCATTGGATTTTAATTTAGTGGTTTAATGAGATTATAAAACCCTAATAAGAGTTTGGGCCGAATTGGAATTCAAAACAAATAAATTTTTTTACTATTCATGTTACTATTCATATGAATAGTAATTTTTTATTCCAATTCCCAAAGTGCCCCCATCATCATTCACCAATCCCTAAGCCACTATGGAACCTCATAAATGATCCGTTCAATAATTAAACACATTGAACAATTTATGAACAATTCCTACAACAATCATATATGCTGTTATATTTGTACTGTGCACTGTTAACCATTGATTTCGGCTTTGTTGTGTGTGACCTTTTGGGTTCGCCTCAAGTTGGACATGAAATGAATCGTGATAATTTAATCGAACATAAATTATCCTCCGATCAGATGGTCGTTCGATTTCAATGACTAAGATTGACATCTAGCAACATTCTAAGGCCCCCAAATGAGAAGGAAAGATATATATACCCATTCTGTATGTGATTTACATATGATACGGTCCATCGCCTCACTGTATCCCCATCTATTGACCTAGGGTACGGAAAGTGTCTACCCATATGGTCAAAGGTATGATGTTGATAGTGTCATGAATCATGCTAACCCAAGAATCTCACATGATTCTTCCGCTGTGGCCACAGTCTCAAGCACTGATCACACATATCAACCCGCGAACTGGAATACTACTCTTATAAGAAAATATTATCCGAGAGAGTGGCGATTCTCTGTTGTATCTTTACAAACTTCATGTGTTTCAACAATTGACCCAATCATACCCTTATGACTGGATCTTTTTAACCGGGGAAGGAGAATGTCAAAGTTATTTGATCCATACATAAGATTGTAAAGACCTCAAGTCAAAGGACTAGTCATATAATCGATACATGAAATTTCTCATAGACACATGGGATTAACACTCCATATGAAAACTTTCGGCGGTCAGTTCGATGGACACGAGAAACTCATGCATCCATGTGATACACCAAGCAGACGGATCTCCGCTAGTAGCCTATGAGATCGGCTACCCCACTTAAGGGCGGATCATATCATCATGCTAGTCTCTCCGCTTTGTGAACGCCCAGATTATTCACAAAACTATGACTATGAACATTTAAAAGTAATGATTCTCATAAGGCGTGGATGCCATCATCTTATTACTCCAAGGGCTTTATTACAGTGTTGATGATTCATATAAGTTATGTAAGACACTTATAATAAAGATTTTCATTTTATTAATTAATGAAAATATTACAAATACATGTACATATAGCCCATCCACAAGTTGGGTATAGGGCATATCCCTAACAAAATCTATCACTTACTCTAGTGTCAATATCGATTGTATCTAATACCCATCGACTCCATATGTTTATGAAAAAACTTCGAAGGTATGGCCTTCGTAAGCGGGTCTGCTACATTATCTTCACTCGGTACCTTGCACACGACAATGTCCCATCGCGACACAATTGATGAGTGGTAATTATATCACTATTTCCCACTCATTTAACCTAATATTTTGTATAGTTTCTTGAGTTTTGTGAATATTTTGATGTGTTTTGTGATATTTTGTAGATAAATAAAGTTTCAGGACATTCTGGAGGTGATTTAGAGAAAAACAGTGAAAATTGGAAAAAATGGCATTTTTGTAATTTGGCAGCGTCGCGACGCGCATGCCTTAGGTGTCGCGACGCCTAACAAGCACCAGAGCTGCTAACGTGCGCCGGGTCCACGTGTTAGAATCTGAGAAGTTTGACTTGCTAACGTGCGCCGTGACACGTGTCACCATCATAGCCGATCTGCTAAGTTTGATCGTGCCCGTTGTCATCATCCTATGGTGCCGACAATCGCATTCACCAATGTCGCCATGTGTCACTCCACGTCATCATCCACTATCACCATTTGACCGAGTCAAAGAGCCACTCATCATCAGCCAAACACGAAGTGCCCAGTGTCACAATCCTATGGTGCCGACAATCCTTTCGCCACGTAATTGCCACGTCAGCATTAATAATTGAAGTTGAAGTTGAAAACCGCCTTGCCACGTGTCACCTTATCTCTTTATCCAGAATCACCACTGTTAGACAGTAATGTCCCATAGCGTCACTATTTTGTAAATGATATTGTATTATTGTACAAAATTAACTATGTAGTAATGAAATTGCCTTTTACCGTTTTGTAATTTATTTACTTTGATATATAAATGGTAAAAGTCCCTATGATTAGTTCCGGATTGTGATGATATGAGACAGTATCAATCCATAAAGGTTTAATCATTAAATATCCCTAGTCGTAGTATTATCGAGATTGGACATCGATAATGCGGAATAGACTAGACTACTGCACTTGTGCATGTTGTGAGGGCACAACGGCATAGTTCTCATATATTTAAGTATTGGATACTTATGCAAGTGCGGTAGGAGGTTGTGTTTTACCGATGGTACGGAAAACAGCTTCGCTCTGGATAGACCCCGCGGAGTCCCATTGGTAGTATGTCTGCGTGTCTATGGGAGTCCGCTTCAGGGTAGGTGCATATGATCTTAACCTGAGATTTGCATCGCTAGTACTTACGACAATCGGTAAAATTTAGGTTTGGTGGTCCAGGGCTTTAACGAGTTCTGTGTATACCTCTTCTGGGTTTATCGAGAATCGTAGTGTACTGGGTGTGATGTCAAGATGGAAGTATCACTTCAGACATATGGAGATGATGATCGCGAGGGATCAGAACTAGTACTCTATAATGGTTGCAACCATCGGGATAATATGACTAGGTCAGGATTATCCGATTCAAAGAGACTGGTTGCTTGATGTCCGATATGTGTATCGTACGGGGCAGACACATCTCCAGCCCCAGGCCTTACATGTGATCATCCGATACTGGTTCGATATACACTATACTACGGTATACTACGCCTGTTATAGATCTAATATTCCAGTAAGAATATTTCTAGAGAATTGGGTAGGCATGGCGTTTTGCTAGAAGCTAACCTTGTCTTGTAAATCGGTAAAAACGTAGTACTTGGTACGTACGTGTTCGAATAGTTCGACAACCGGATTTACTGCCAACATATCTAGAGGTCTCTTGGGTCGCTTCCCGAAGATTCACCAATGACGTATGATTCAAACTCGATTAATCTTGGATTAATTACGGAGAGACTTTATCTTGGATAAAGTACTGTATAAAGAGAGAGAACGATTAATTTAGAATTAATCGTAAAATTATTATATTCGATATAATAATCGGAATTCGATTTCGACGCGAAATTGAAATTAGATTTTAATTCGGGCAAACGAGTTAATTTAGAATTAATTCGTTAGCGACGTAAATAATAATTTCGCTAGGCGCAATTATTTATTTAAATTCGATTTAATTAACGTCGCGACGTAAGCTCGGTATTTCGGAAATATCGAACCCGAACGCGTGAGTGCACGTGGGCCCACTTTCATTTGGAAACGTGTGGGGCCCACATGACACTTGTCATTATTTGCATTATTTAATCAAGATGTATTGCATGAAGATAGTGTACAAAGCACTCAAGGGTATTGCATGGAAATTGAGTGTTAGACACTCTAAGTCTTTGCATGGTTTGTGTCATATTATATTATTATTTATATATAATTATGACATAAATATAAATTGATTTTTGAGACAAAAATCATAATCTTCTCTCCCTCTCAATTACCGAAACAGTAAGCTCTCACAGCCCTCTCCATTTCTTCATTTTTGTTGCAAAAGGCTTGAAGAAAGTGTGTGTGTTTGGAACACTAAATCACATATTTGGCTAGCACCATCAAGGGATCATACAAGGTGTTATGGGAAACTCATCTTAGAGCTTGGAAGGATCAAACATTGCTTGGAGCTTCTCTTTTCATCTTGGCCGAAACCCTCACTGCACAAAGGAGCAAGTTTTTGTTTCATCAACGCATCCACATTCCGTTTTTGTGAGTATGTTTCCGCCATACTTCAATATAGTTCATTCTTATATATATTTTGCTTGTTTTTGATCTTGGGACATGGTTATTAGATTTCCAACAATGGTATCATTGAGCCTAAAAATGCATGCAAATATATTAGGATGTTATTTGGGGAAATTGTTTGAAGCATGATTTGATGAGTTTGCTTGATTAAATATGCTTAGATGTATGTTAAATGGATTATACATCATCAATTTCATGGAAAATAAATTGGATTAATTTTTCCAACCCCAATGAGGCTTGGCCGAATACATGCAAGCATGTGGACTAGATGATTTTTTAATTTTAAGACATTGGATGACTTGAAATAATATGGAGATGATCATTTGTAACTTGATTGGATTGAAAACGAAATCGGAACCATATTAATCACCTTGGCCGAATGCTTGATGATGATTAGGGACTTGATTTTTTGATTAAATAATGTTGGACATGTATTTAAGATAAAAATATGATTAATAGATTAATTTGATATTTTGGGAATATTGATTTAAAGGATTAATCATGAAAATACACTTTAATTAATTAAGTTATAAAATTTGGAATTTTAAAATTTAGTTAATTGGGCTTAAATTGGAATTGGGCCTAAAACTATTATATTTGGTCATAAATGGGCTTGGTTGGGCCAAGTAGATTTGGACCATTTGGATTGGATCCAAAATGGGCCTTAATCACACCATTTAAGTCCAAATGTAATAAATGGGCTTTTATGTTTAATTGGGCCTTATGGGCTTGATATTGATTTTATGGCAAATGAGGGTGATTCCTTATTGGGCTTGGAAATTGGGTTTGACCCACATTGACCAAGGCCCAAGCCTAATGAAATCAATAGAAAGCCCATCGGACTTTAATTAAACGGACATTAGATGTTAGTTGGGCTTTGAGACCCAAAGCTAGATTTGGAATCTAAGTTATAAAAGCACAATAAAAGTGTAAATATTTAATTTAGAATTAAATAAAGGATTAGTATTGAATACGACTTAAATTGGATTTAACGAGTAGTTCGATATAATTCGTGAATTCATACCATATGTATTTATTCTCAAAACGAGTTGGACTCGCGCAAATGCAAACAATTGTTTGAACATTGTATTGTCACCTAATTAAAGACTAATTAATTGGATTTGATTGGTTGTATAACATGCCTTGAATGAATGAATGAATGTGGATGTGTTGTATGAATAGTGTATATCGGATGGATATTAGAAGGGAAGGGTAATTTTAGAAATTATTGTAAATTTGGAATTTATAAATTGGACCTGCGTGTCCAGCCTTATCTCTTTATCTCTTTGTATTCTCTTCTCACCTAATTCCCCTCAATGTAAATGAGGTTTCTCTTATTGTATTATGTAATTGGGTAGAAGTAGAATAGTGCTAGCGGGGAGAGGAAAGGGAGTGATTTGTTCTAGGAACAAGTTGTTTATATATCCATCCGCATATCACTATTACTTTACTTTACGCGCTTTATGATGTTTTAGAAGCATGCTTAAGGGTGTATGATGATGAGACCTAACAAAGATAAATTAATTGGTTGCCAATTACGCGAAAAATCCCTCAAACAATATTAAGCGATTTTCCTTCCGTTGAATGATTCTTTCTCAAGATCCGAAATTGGCATTGGTTTGTTGGCCAAAGTCAAGACCTTTGTCAATTGAGGATGTGTTTGAATCATGAGAGTTTTGTTACACATCGGTGTCCTGTCCAAGTTGTGATTTGTTGGCCAAAGTCAAGATCACTTCTTGTCCATCGACATTGATTACGAAACTTTCCTTGTCAATGGGTCCCGCTTAACTGGAATCATTAGGTTTGTTGTGCCAAAGCCAAGGCTTAGTTGATTCAGAGGAAATGGTTAGGAAAATGTATTGGATACATTGACGTATGTATTAGATATATATGTTTCGGACTTGGATGTCCACCTACCGGATCTAGGAATTGGATGGGATCCAATTGATCTTCGAGATCTACCTAGTTAAATATCATACAACTTGTTGGCCAAAGTCAAGGTTGTGTGTTATTTAACGGGATCCTAGCCCACTAGGAAATTGGATTTCCCGAGTACTCAACAGAGGGTTAGAGACTTGTAGAAAATAGTGGGAGGCTAGTATTGAGTTTGCAATTTCATTCAGATACTTAGCTTTACGCGCTTACAAAATTTATTTCGTCAATTTTTAAACATTAGTTGGACTAATAAAATGTTATTTTTCTTGTAACAGTTTGACTGTACCCATTTTATCGTTAACTAGATAGTTGGACTATCGTAGTTAAGATGGCAAGCAAGGTAAATGTCCGAGACATCATCATGGGTGACAATGTCTTTAAGGGGATAAACTTCGCTGATTGGGAAATGAACCTAAGGATAGTCCTTGGGGCGGAGAGGATACTGTATACGATACAAAGACCTCTCGGGCCTAAGCCCACTGAGCCACTTGAGCTGGAGTTATGGAAAACTCACAGTGATGATTGTGACACGGCTCAGTCGATCATGCTTGCTTCAATGACTCAACACTTTCGTCGCCAAAATAGGGACTTGGATCCTTATAATATGATGGCAAGATTGCAAGATCTTCACCGCACTAATAAGCGGATGGCGAGGTACGAGTTGGTGAAGAAAATCTTTCGCTCCCGTATGACTGATGGTAGTTCTGTTGAGGTCCATGGGACTCAAATGATAGCCGATATTGATGAACTGGCTTGTATGGGTATAGTCTTGGAGTCTGAGCTGGCTATAGATGTACTTCTACAGTCACTACCCGATACTTGGAAACAGATTGTCATCAACTACAAACTGATGAATTCGGATGACACTCTTGGAGAGTTGTTGTCGATTCTCAAGGAGTCAGAGAAAGAACTTCTGAAAGGCAACAAGCGCGAGGCGCACTTTGCAACAACATCTCAAACGCCGAAAGCTGGGCTCAAGGCAACTGGGGGTGTTAAGAAGAAAAAGCATAAGAACAAAGGCAAGGCCAAGTCAACAAAGGCTTCTGGGAAGCCAAGGGACAAGTCTCAAGATGTTTGCCTGAAATGCGGCAAGAGAGGTCACTGGAAGCGTGACTGCCGCATGAACAAGGGACATAAGGAGGACATACAGGCGGGCAAGGCTCCGGCCTCAGGTATGTTTGTTATTGAGATAAATATGACTACTTCCAGTCTTAATAAAAATTGGATTTTTGATTCTGGCTGTGGTTCTCATATTTGTACTGATGTGCAGGATCTGCATGATAGCAGGAGACTGGCTTCGGGGGAGGTAGATCTACGAGTTGGAAATGGAACTTCTGTTGCTGTTTTGGCCGTAGGCACTTTTGTTTTGGAACTGCCCTCGGGGCATGTACTTAAACTAAATGACTGTTATTTTGTTCCTAGTTTAACTAGGAATATTATTTCTGTATCTTTGTTAACCCAAACAGGGTACACTTTTGTATTTAAAAACACCAGGTGTTTTATATAAAAATGATGCAGAAATTTGCAGTGCTGATGCAAATAATGGTCTTTATATTTTGAATATAAATGAATCTCCAAAATGTAAAATAACAAACAAAAGGCTCAAAATGAGTAATCCAAAAGAAGAAACTTATTTGTGGCATTGTCGTCTGGGACACATCAACAAGACTCGCATATCCACACTTTCGAAGAGTGGGTACTTGGACGGATTTGATCCAAATTCATATGACGTCTGCGAATCTTGTTTATTAGGCAAAATGCCTAAATCACCTTTTAGTGGTAAAGGTGAACGCGCCACTGAACTGTTAGCCCTCGTTCATAGTGACGTTTGTGGGCCCATGTCTAGCCAGGCTAGAGGTGGATATCGATACTTCGTAACCTTTACGGATGATGCATCACGTTATGGTTATGTGTATCTAATGATGCACAAGTCGGAAACTTTTGAGAAATTCAAAGAGTTTCGACACGAAGTTGAAAAACAAACAGGCAAGAGTATTAAAACATTACGGTCGGACCGTGGTGGCGAATACTTAAGTAATGAGTTTCAAGATTACTTGAAAGAATATGGTATTCTTTCACAATGGACTCCTCCTGGAACACCACAATTAAATGGTGTGTCTGAACGGAGAAAACCGTACCTTGCTTGACATGGTAAGGTCGATGATGAGTCGCACTGAGCTGCCTATATCCTTCTGGGGACATGCATTAGAAAGTGCAATTCTTATTTTGAATAGGGTTCCGTCAAAGTCTGTTGAACAGACTCCGTATGAGATATGGACAGGAAAGAAACCAGGTTTCTCATTCCTGAAGATTTGGGGTTGCTGGGCATACGTCAAACGTTTGGAAGGTACCAAACTTGAACCCAAATCAGATAAATGCCTATTTGTTGGATATCCTAAGGAAACCAAAGGATATTACTTCTATAACCCAAAAGAGAACAAAGTATTTGTTGCTCTACATGCGGTTTTCCTTGAGAAGGAATTCCTAAATGCAGTGTTTAGTGGGAGGAAAGTAGAACTCGATGAAAGTCGTAGTGTGATACTGTTCCTGGCAATGAATCAAGAACGGAACATGAACAGTCCATCCAGGATGAGACTGAACCACAATCTTCAGTTACACAAGGACTACGTAGGTCGGAGAGAGTCAGGGTAATACCTGAGAGGTATGGATTCCTGATCTCACCTCATGTAGATATTAATCTTATTGAGGATACTGAACCGGCTACGTATGAGGAAGCGATACAGGGTATCGAATCCACTTTATGGCAAGAAGCCATGAAGGCCGAAATGGATTCCATGTATACCAACCAAGTTTGGACACTGGTTGATGCACCAGAAGGCGTAAAGCCTATTGGATGCAAATGGGTCTTCAAGAAGAAGACAGACATGGATGGCAACGTACAAACGTACAAAGCTAGGCTCGTAGCGAAGGGGTATCGTCAACAACTTGGAGTTGATTATGACGAAACTTTCTCACCCGTTGCCATGATTAAATCCATTCGGATAATGCTTGCAATAGCTGCATATTACGATTACGAAATATGGCAGATGGACGTTAAAACCGCTTTCCTTAACGGAAACCTGTTGGAGGATGTTTATATGCAACAACCTGACGGTTTATATCGCACCAAGACTTGCAAACAAGGTTTGTAAGTTAAATCGGTCCATTTATGGACTGAAGCAAGCATCGAGGTCATGGAACCAACGTTTTGATGAGGTCATAAAAGAATATGATTTCATTCAAAACGTAGATGATCCTTGTGTATATAAGAAGGTTAGTGGGAGTGCACTGACTTTTATTGTCCTTTATGTCGACGATGTATTGCTTATAGGCAATGACATTCCCATGTTAACGTCGGTGAAAGCTTGGCTTTCATTGAAATTCTCCATGAAAGATCTGGGAGAAGCAGCTTTTATTCTAGGAATAAAGATCTACCGGGATAGATCTAGAAAGCTACTTGGACTCTCCCAGAGTACATATATTGATAAAGTGTTGAAGAGATTCAACATGGATCAGTCCAAGAAGGACTGTTGCCAACATCACATGGCGTCTTTCTATCTAGGGACATGTGTCCTAAAACACAAGATGAGAGAGACAACATGAGTCGGACTCGTTCGTTCGCCTCGGCAGTCGGATCGATCGATCATGTATGCCATGATATGTACACGACCTGATGTGTCCTATGCTTTGAGCATGTGCAGTCGATATCAGGCCGATCCAGGACAGGATCACTGGATGGCGGTTAAGAATATCCTTAGGTATCTTAAAAGAACTAAGGATGTTTTCTTAATCTATGGAGATGGAGAACTTGAGGTATCTGGGTATACCGATGCAAGTTTCCAAACCGACAGAGACGACTTCAAGTCGCAAACCGGGTACATATTTTGCTTGAATAACGGAGCAGTGAGCTGGAAATCTTCCAAGCAAGATACTGTTGCCGATTCAACAACTGAAGCGGAGTACATTGCAGCAGCTGAAGCAGCAAAAGAGGCAGTTTGGATCCGAAAATTCCTAATTGGATTAGGAGTAGTTCCGTTAGCAGCTGAGCCCGTTCCATTGTATTGTGACAATAGCGGGGCTATAGCACAGGCTAAGGAACCAAGGTCTCATCAACGATCCAAACATGTTCTTCGACGATTCCATCTGATTCGAGAGATCATACATCGTGGCGATGTGAAGATCGAGAAGATCGCATCAGAGGATAATATTGCAGATCCGCTGACGAAGGCTATTCCTCGGGAAAAGTTTGAGCGACATGTACATAGTTCAGGTATTAGATGCTTGAGTGACTGGCTATAGGCCAAGTGGGAGATTGTTAGACAGTAATGACCCATAGCGTCACTATTTTGTAAATGATATTGTATTATTGTACAAAATTAACTATGTAGTAATGAAATTGCCTTTTACCGTTTTGTAATTTATTTACTTTGATATATAAATGGTAAAAGTCCCTATGATTAGTTCCGGATTGTGATGATATGAGACAGTATCAATCCATAAAGGTTTAATCATTAAATATCCCTAGTCGTAGTATTATCGAGATTGGACATCGATAATGCGGAATAGACTAGTACTGCACTTGTGCATGTTGTGAGGGCACAACGGCATAGTTCTCATATATTTAAGTATTGGATACTTATGCAAGTGCGGTAGGAGGTTGTGTTTTACCGATGGTACGGAAAACAGCTTCGCTCTGGATAGACCCCGCGGAGTCCCATTGGTAGTATGTCTGCGTGTCTATGGGAGTCCGCTTCAGGGTAGGTGCATATGATCTTAACCTGAGATTTGCATCGCTAGTACTTACGACAATCGGTAAAATTTAGTTTGGTGGTCCAGGGCTTTAACGAGTTCTGTGTATACCTCTTCTGGGTTTATCGAGAATCGTAGTGTACTGTGGTGTGATGTCAAGATGGAAGTATCACTTCAGACATATGGAGATGATGATCGCGAGGGATTCAGAACTAGTACTCTATAATGGTTGCAACCATCGGGATAATATGACTAGTGTCAGGATTATCCGATTCAAAGAGACTGGTTGCTTGATGTCCGATATGTGTATCGTACGGGGCAGACACATATCCAGCCCCAGGCCTTACATGTGATCATCCGATACTGGTTCGATATACACTATACTACGGTATACTACGCCTGTTATAGATCTAATATTCCAGTAAGAATATTTCTAGAGAATTGGGTAGGCATGGCGTTTTGCTAGAAGCTAACCTTGTCTTGTAAATCGGTAAAAACGTAGTACTTGGTACGTACGTGTTCGAATAGTTCGACAACCGGATTTACTGACTGCCAACATATCTAGAGGTCTCTTGGGTCGCTTCCCGAAGATTCACCAATGACGTATGATTCAAACTCGATTAATCTTGGATTAATTACGGAGAGACTTTATCTTGGATAAAGTACTGTATAAAGAGAGAGAACGATTAATTTAGAATTAATCGTAAAATTATTATATTCGATATAATAATCGGAATTCGATTTCGACGCGAAATTGAAATTAGATTTTAATTCGGGCAAACGAGTTAATTTAGAATTAATTCGTTAGCGACGTAAATAATAATTTCGCTAGGCGCAATTATTTATTTAAATTCGATTTAATTAACGTCGCGACGTAAGCTCGGTATTTCGGAAATATCGAACCCGAACGCGTGAGTGCACGTGGGCCCACTTTCATTTGGAAACGTGTGGGGCCCACATGACACTTGTCATTATTTGCATTATTTAATCAAGATGTATTGCATGAAGATAGTGTACAAAGCACTCAAGGGTATTGCATGGAAATTGAGTGTTAGACACTCTAAGTCTTTGCATGGTTTGTGTCATATTTATATTATTATTTAATATAATTATGACATAAATATAAATTGATTTTTGAGACAAAAATCATAATCTTCTCTCCCTCTCAAGCTTACCGAAACAGTAAGCTCTCAAAACCCTCTCCATTTCTTCATTTTTGTTGCAAAAGGCTTGAAGAAAGTGTGTGTGTTTGGAACAATAAACAACACATATTTGGCTAGCACCATCAAGGGATCATACAAGGTGTTATGGGAAACTCATCTTAGAGCTTGGAAGGATCAACATTGCTTGGAGCTTCTCTTTTCCTCTTGGCCGAAACCCTCACTGCACAAAGGAGGAAGTTTTTGTTTCATCAACGCATCCACATTCCGATTTTGTGAGTATGATTCCGCCATACTTCAATATTGTTCATTCTTATATATATATTTTGCTTGTTTTTGATCTTGGGACATGGTTATTAGATTTCCAACAACACGTTGTCATCACTTCAGCATGCCACGCCAAAAAACATTGGCATCGCGACTTCTTTGGAGGCCTACCGGGTTTATAAAATTGATCTCGAGATTTCAGTTTATGTTTTAGATGTACCTTCTCTAGGAATCTCTGATTTAAATAGGGAAGGGTCTACTTAGGTTTTTTTAATTTCAGTTTTGTAATTAATTTAATTAGTTCTGTAATAATAATAATTTACTTTATTTACTTTTACAGTTTTTACTATTCAACCATGAAGAGGTAAACTTCCCCTGCTAGGGTGAAAATAGTAATTCTTTACTATGCTATTTATATTATCTCCTTTAAAATAATATTTCATATTTAAAATTTGACTTAAAAAGGATACCGCTATATTGGTCGGTTGGTAATTCATTTTAAACTGGTTTAAACCTGACTAAGTAAGGATACCGCCAGATTGGTCGGTTGGTAATTAAACTTCTTACCGCCCTATATGGCAGGTTCATGGACAATCTTTTTACCGCCTTAATGGCTGGTTGGACTTAATTTGCTTTAATCAGGTTACCGCCTATATGGCTGGTTGGTAATGTTATCACAAGTTTATATATTATATTATGGGAGATATCTAAATTAGTAGTAGTAAAAATAATTCCTTTTACCTTAGCATTTTATTTTATTTTACTTTTCAGTATTTACTTTTCGCCATTACTTTCATCTTTTACTTTATGTCTTTTACCTTTAAGTTTTTCTAGCCCTAGTTATGTGTCGTAACTAAGTTAGATATCTGGGGTTGTGATGAATTCCAATATCACCGGTTTATAAGGGGTTAGATGATAGTTTATGTAATATAAAGATTTATTTACTGAGTCTTAATCTTAATGCTTTTCATTAACTAGCCATTAATAAAATTGAACTGACAAACTTAAAATGAACTTGGAAAAGAGATTCTAGGTTTAAGACCCTATACTCAATAGCCCACGATCTTCCTTGAGGATAGATAACCCTTTAATAGATTTCTTTACAGGATGGGAATATACCTGGCGGGGGGGGGTAGCCATAATTGGAACTTAATCTTAATGAATCCAGGTTAATTTGGTTGACATAGACATATGGTTCAATTGGGTTATACTGGGTATTTGCGTCTGATCATCGACAGAGGCTTTCGCATAATTTAGTGTTCCAGGTTAGTAAATCAATATATTACCCAACTAAAAGATAACCACTTCATCTTTTAAATATATTGGAATAAATCACAACCCTGGATAGTTTTATAAATTTGTATTTTCTTCAGTTTTCTTTCACGCAAGTTTTATTTACTTGTTTTTAAATTCAAAATCATCACCATTTCAAATCAATCAACCTGTTAGATACTAGTAATCATTTGACCTCATAAAATTAATAGATTAGGTATTAAGTCCTCGTGGGATCGATACTTTTTATACTACTTGAACGATATATGCGCTTGCGTTATACGTGTGTGTAAGCACCGATCAAGTTTTTGGCGCCGTTGCCGGGGACTTATTTATCTTTCACTATTAGTTTAGGGGTTAGATACGTTACTTTTATCTAATTTTTTTTACTTATTATTTATGTTTTCTTGTGTTTCAGGTTCCCAAACACTACATGAGACGAACCAGAAGCTTTGAACTTCGACCGCTTGACCCAGATATTGAAAGAACCATCAAACAGTTGAGAAGGGAAAGGCGAGAAGGCCAAGAAGCTTTAGTCAACATGGAACCTGAACCTTTAGAGGTTGCACCACCAATACCCATTCGAGACAGAACCATTCTGGTGGTTGACAGACTCATTTCTTGTATTGTACTTCCTCCCTTACCAGCAAATGCGGGTGATGATGAGTGGTATTTATATCACTATTTCTCACTCATTTGACCTAATGTTTTGTATTGTTTCTCGAGATTTATGAACGTTTTGATGTGTTTTGTTGTTATTTTACAGATAAATAAAGTTTGGATAGCACTGGAGGCAATTTGGGGCAAAACCGGAAAAAAATACGTCAACATGGATATTTTCGTCTTTTTCACGTCGCGACGCTGGAGCAATGCGCGCCGCGACGCCCAGCATGCGCTGAATTTGCTAAAATACGCCGTGGACACGTGGACCAATAAGAAAATTTGCTAACGTGCGCCGCCTGCTAAAATGCGCCGATCATGCTATCTTGCGCCGTGCCACGTGTCGCCATCACAACGAAGATGCTAAAATGCGCCAGTGCCACGTGTCGCGATCTAATGGTGCCGACAGTCACCCTCCACACATCAGCATGACGTCATGAACAGTGCCACGTCATCGGATAAGGATCTGATCTCTTAGCCACCTCGCCACGTGTCAAGCCGTCATTGTGCCATGCGGAACTGTAGCTGGCGTCACGACGCGGAACTGTAGCTGGTGTCGCGACGCTAGACCCCTATCTGCGCCTATAAATTGAGCTCGAGATTTCAGAATTTGTTGTACATTCCTCTCTCTTCAATTCTTTCTAAAGAGAGAGTTTATCTCTCTAGACTCTTTAGTTTTTAGTTTTTTTTAGTTTTGTAATAATTTTAATTACGTTTTGTAATAATAGTATTTTAATTTTTACTTTTTACTTTTTACAGTTTTTACTATTTACTTTTTACAGTTTTTACTATTCACCATGATGAGGTAACTTCCTTGCTAGGGTAAAAGGTAATTCTTTTATTATTGTTACTTAGATTATTCTGCCATAATTATAATATATTCAATGTTTTAAATTGGACTTAATAAGGATACCGCCAGACTGGTCGGTGGTAATTTAATTCCGCCTATATGGCTGGTTGTTTTCATTCCGCCTATATGGCTGGTTTATTTGATTTCGCCTTTATGGCTGGTGTTTTAAATTGACTTAATTAGGTTACCGCCTATATGGCTGGTTGGAAATGTTTTGCAAAGCTTATATTATATTATGGGAGAAATCTAAATAGTATTTAGTAGAAGTTAATTCCTTTTACCTTAGCAATTTTATTTTATTTTACTTTCAGCATTTATTTTACCGCATTTACTTTATGCAATTTTATTTTAAGTCTTTTAAGTTTTTTTAGCCCTAGTTATGTGTCGTAGCTAAGTTAGTACCTAGGGTTGTGATGAAATTCAATATCACCGGTTTATAAGGGTTAAATTATAAATTGGGTAATTTAAAGATTTATTTATTAAGTCTTAATCTTAATGCTCTTTAATTAACTGGCCATTAATTAAATTGATAAAGTAAACTTAAAATGAACTAGACATAGGGATTTTAAGTTTAAGACCTTAGACTCAATAGCCCACGATCTTCCTTGAGGATAGATAACCTTTTAATAGATTTCCTTACAGGATAGGAATATACCTGTCGGGCGGAGGTAGCCATAATTGGAACTTAATCTAATGAATCCAGATAATTTGGTTGACATAGACATATGGTTCAATTGGATTATACTAGGTATTTGTGTCTGACCATCGACAGAGGCTTACACATAATTTAGTGTTCCAGGTTAATAAATCAATATTTCACCCAACTTTAAGATAACCACTTCATCTTTAAAATGATATTAAAAGAAATCACAACCCTAGATCTTTGTGTCTTTTGTTATTTTCCTTAGTATTTTCTTTTATCTTTTTATTTATTTATTTAGAAAATCTTTAATCAACCAAATCAATCAAGCAATCAATTCCATTCTCCATTTAATTAGATATTTGTAAATAAATAGATTCAATAATTAATAACAACAGTAGGAATTAAGTCCTCGTGGGATCGATATTTTTATACTACTTGAACGATACGTGCGCTTGCGTTATACGTGTGTGTTTACGCCGGTCAGGTGACATCAAAACATGCATCCAAATGATTCAGTAGTCAGTACAGTTTGGGGGAAATGTAACTGAAGATCCTAATACCCACATCAGCAACTTCCTGGAAGTTTGCGGTACTTTCAATTACAACCGAGCAGCTGAAGAAGCAATGAGACTGTGGGTTTTTCCATACTCTTTGAAGGACAGAGCTAAAGCTTGGATACATTCACTACCAGCATGTTCCATCACAACTTGGAACACTCTAGCCACCAAATTCCTTGCAAAGTACTTTCCACCAGCCAGAACTGCAAAGTTGAGGAATGACATCACATCCTTCATGCAACAAGATTCAGAATCCCTTTGCGAAGCTTGGGAAAGATTCAAAGATTTACTCCGGAAATGTCCTCATCATGAGATCGCAAAGTGGCTACAAGTCCAAACCTTCTACAATGGACTTTCTAAAATAATGACAACCACAATTGATGCTGCTGCTGGAGGAGCTTTGATGGCAAAAGGAGAAGATCAAGCCTGAGACTTAATTGAAGAAATGGCCAACAACAATTCTTTATGGCCAACAGAAAGGAGCATGATCCAAAGAATTACAGGAATTTATGAAGTTAGAGCCAACACAGCACTGAATTCCAAGCTGGATGTGATTTGCAAAAATCTGGAAACTCTTAACATTAAGGTTAATGGTGGATCCACAAGTTCACCATTTGGAGAAGCACCTGAGTCAGAATCTTTCAACCAACATAAAGAAACGGTGAATTATGTCAATAATTTCAACAGACAGGGGAACAATCCATATTCCAACACCTACAACCCAGGGTGGAGAAATCATCCCAATTTCACATGGAGCAACAATTCAGGGCAAATGAACAACCCACCACCCGGATTCCAACAATAGAACAAAGTCCAGGAGCAGACAAATGAATCAGGAATAACAGAAGTGTTGACCTACTTGAAAAAGATAGAAGCAAAACAAGACTCTCAAGCAGCAAGATATGATGCTATGTTTCAATCTCAAGCAGTATTAATTCAAAGTCAATCAGCTTCTATTAAAGCACTGGAGAATCAAATTGGACAACTGGCCAATGCTCAGAGTTACAGACCGCCAGGTAACCTTCATAGCAACACTGAACCAAATCCGAGGAACATAGGGAAGGAGCAGTGTCATGCCATCATGTTAAAAAGCGATACTGAAATCAACAAAGATGTTGGAGCCAAAACAACTGCTGAGGAAGTTCCAAAAGAAACAAAGCAACAGATGGAGGAAAAAGAAGCAAAGGAAAAAGAACATATCACTCCACCTCCACATTTTCCTTAGCGTCTTCAGAAAAACAATCTGGACAAGCAATTTGCTCGATTCCTGGAGGTGTTCAAAAAGCTGCATATCAATATTCCATTTACAGAAGCGTTGGAACAAATGCCCAGCTATGCCAAATTCATGAAAGACATTCTTTCATGAAAGAGGAGATTGGGAGATTATGAGACAGTATCATTATCAGAAGAATGCAGCACCATCATTCAGAGAAAATTTCCTCCAAAGTTGAAATATCCTGGCAATTTCTCTGTTCCTTGCACCATAGAAGATCATGACTTCGGTAAGGCTCTATGTGATCTAGGTGCGAGTGTTAAATTGATGCCTTTTTCTATTTTCAGGAAATTGCATATTGGAGAAACAATGCCAACTTCAATCTCTCTACAACTTGCTGATAGAACGCTCGTATTTCCAAGAGGCGTTGTTGAGGATGTGCTGGTCAAGGTTGACAAATTCATTTTCCCAGCAGATTTTATTATCCTTGATATGGAGGAAGACGCAGACGTGCCAATCATCCTTGGGAGACCATTCTTGGCTACATGTCGAACCATTATTGATGTACAAAAAGAAGAACTAACCATGAGGGTACATGACCAAGAAGTAACATTCAATGTTTTTAAAGCCATGAATTTACCAAATGACGAGAAGGAAGAATGTTTCAGACTTGATGTGATAAATAGTACCATTCAGAGCTCCAATGCAATGTAAAGTTCTACTAACAAAATTAAGACATATCAATTACCTGTGGAGCCTGAAGATAAAACGTCTTTTGCACTGAAAAAGCCAATCCTTGCACTACAAGCAATAGAAGAGGAATAGTTCCACCAGCTCAACAAATTGGAGGAATTTCACAATCAGCATTTTAAAGATGCCAAATTGTACAAAGAAAAGAAAGGAAAAGACATGATGAGAAGTTAGTGCGCATACAACTGGAACCAGGGCAGAAGGTACTGTTAAAAACAAATCTAGGGTGAAATTCTTCCCATGGAAGCCAAAATCACGGTAGTCAGGTCCATTTGTGATCACCAAGGTTATACCAGACAGAGCCGTTGAGATACATGATCCCGACTCCAACAAAACATTCAAGGTTAAAAACAAGCGTGTCAAACACTACTGGGGAGAATCATTTGAGTGACAAAACGAAAGTGTCACACTTTCAGATCCAGCCTAACGTTCAAGAAGTCACGTCTAGATGACGACGTTAAACTTAGCGCTCACAGGGAGGCAACCCATGCAATTTTTATATATATTTTGATTTGGTATGATTTAATTTGGTGTTTAGTTTTTGCAGATTAAGTCATTTCAGGATGGAAGAAATTCTCGCAAATCTTAACAAGCAATTTCCCTCTCTCCCTCAAGAATCTCTGATGAAAATTTACAAAGCTCGCTTGGAACGGATGAGACTACTGATGATCAAATGTATTCCTACTGACATTCGTTGGATTATTGAAGCACATGTCCGATTGGCAGGTGAGTCCTCTAACTCTCTTATTTCACATCTTCCTGGTTTAGGAAGAAGCACCTATGCTAAAAAGAGAAAAGAAAGCCAAAAGAATATGTGTTTGTTATAATGTGCTCGCATGTTTTGTAATACTCGTTGTCGTTCTTTAGGAATGGTGTATGATAACCGCGAAGATAAGATTAATTTCATTAGGGATGGCTTGGGTAAGGAGTCTTTGGATGACATATCTAAAAACTCTTGAGACGCATCCCAGTGGATGTGTGTATCATGAAATTCGCATGTATATGCACAATTCCAAAAGGAAAGACAATAGTTAAGTCTTGGAATCTGACTCAAAAAGACCCTGGTTGCCAATTTATAAGAAAATTGGATGGGAAGCTTGTCCATGACGCATAGACATCAATCAAGCTGTAAATTCTTGTACATATTATATCTCTTTGTCATTTCCTAATAATTTTAATTTGTTTTGTTGTTTTCTTTTATTTTCTCCGACAAGATCCAGACCATTTTGACTATCACAATTTATTTTACTGTTTAACTAATAATTGTCATTTGGCAGGTACTAGTGCTATTATTTTACTCACCCTTTTTCAGGTATTATAAATTCAACTCATCATTGCACTTTTGAAGACATCCAGAGTAAAACATGGAAGCCACTTCAAGAAGACGAGTTGAAAACATATGTGTGTTTTGCGGTACTAGTGTTGGTGTTAAGCCACAATACGTAGAAGCAACACAGGAATTGGGTCAAGTCTTAGCTGCAAGGAATATGCACTTAGTATATGGCGGAGGCAATCTTGGACTAATGGGGATCGTTTCAAAGGCCGTACAAGAAGGAGGCAGTCACTTTTTGGAATCATCCCAAAACCCTTGGCAGAAGCAAATCTTATTGGACCATCAAACAGAGAGGAACTGATCATGCCAGGTATGTCTGAACGACTGGTAGAAATGATTAACCGTTCTGAACCTTTTATTGCTTTGCTAGGTGGCTTGGGTACATTGAGGAAATCTTTATATGTTATTATTGGGCAAACCTGAACATACATCAGAAACCGCTTGGACTGTACAACGTTGAAGGATTTTATGATTTTCTTGTGTATTTCTTGATGATGCCAAAAGAAATGGGTTCGTGTCAAAACCTATGAAAGAACTCCTCTTACTACTGCCATAACTGCTCCGGATCTAATTGACCAAATCTTAACCTATGAACCACAAATTGACCCTGTCATTTCAAAGATAAATTAGTCCGAGGACGATCGTGGTAAGAGGCGTCGGATTAATCTGGATCTTAACCTTTAACTTTTCGTGTAGATTTCAGCTAACCAAGTATTATCTTCTAAACTCTTCTTCTACTGTTTAAGACATTGGGGACAATGTCTCATTTAGGTTTGGGGGAGGGAATTAGTTGATTAATATCTTGTTTTTAGTTGTGTGTTGATTTTATTTTTAGCCCAATTTTTTTCGAAAAATACAAAAAAATTGAATTTTTTTTCAAAAATTACAAAAAATATTTTGCGTTTTTCTGTTTTATTTTGACTAAAAAGGTGAAATTGGTAAGAGATAGCTGAGTAAGGAGTTTCCACTCCTGAGACGTATCTCAAACCTATTTCGGAACAAGTTAATTTTTTTTATTTCTTTTTGAATTATTTAATTTGTGAATTATCCATAAAACTGATTAAAATGGATCTTCACATGCTCCGTTGGCAGTATATTATCAACAAACATAGTAACATACGGACATGAGCTATAATTAAAAATTTTGTAATATTCAGTGCTCTAGTTTAATTAGAGAAAACATCTCAAAAAGTGATGGAGTAAAAAAAACGTCTGAGATCCGATTATTATTAAGTCTGTAAGGGTGTTTTTAACACCTAGTGCCTAAAGCCAACTGGTTTGGGAGTCACTGGCCCAAAGCTCGCTACATGGATCAAGGATGTTGCAAAAAATATATATATATATATATATATTATATATATCTGAAGTCTGAGTAATTAAGTTTGTAGAGGTGTCTTAACACCTGGTTCCCTAAAGCCAACTGGTTTGGGAGCCACCGACCCAACACTCGCTACATAGATGGAAGATATTGTATATAAATAAAAAAAAATTCAAAGAAAAAAATCAGAAAAATTATTCCATTGCTACAAAAAGGTATGAATTCTGATAAAACTTCAGGACAAAAATATTACTCTCTTCTCAACTGCACTTATGACTGTTGTGGGCAAAAATAAGTTGATTAATATTTTATTGGCTGTGTATATGGAGAATGATAAATATAATCGGAGAATTTACTTATTCAGTAATTTAGAAAGAAAGAAAACAACTAGTAACTTGGAGTAGAAGTTTCACCTGATTAGTCATTAACTTCTTTATTCTCTTTTCGCTTGTCTTTTTGCTTTTGTGTGCATTAGTTTCACTACCTTTTTACTCTGTAAGATGTTTGTGGGTATTATTGCTGTAAACCCTCACGAGACTACAACTCGTCCACTAGGGACACCTAGGGGTTTAAAGGCTTGTTGCATACGCTAAATGCAACCGTGATCCCTACGAAAGTGGCTTAGTTAATTTTATTAATGTTATTTTATTCTATGTTTTGCTCGATGACTAGCAAAATGTTAGGTTTGGGGGTGTGATAAGTGGTAATTATATCACTATATCCCACTCATTTAACCTAATATTTTGTATAGTTTCTTGAGTTTTGTGAATATTTTGATTTGTTTTATGTTATTTTGTAGATAAATAAAGTTTCAAGACATTCTGGAGGTGATTTGGAGCAAAACAGTGAAAATTAGAAAAAATGGCATTTTTGTAATTTGGCAGCGTCGCGACGCGCAAGCCTTAGGCGTCGCGACGCCTAACATGCACCAGATTTGCTAACGTGCGCCGGGTCCACGTGTCAGAATCTGAGAAGTTTGACTTGCTAACGTGCGTCGTGACACATGTCACCATCACAGCCGATCTGCTAACGTGCGCCGTGCCACATGTCATCATCCTATGGTGCCGACAATCGCCATCACCACTTGTCGCCATGTGTCACTCCACGTCATCACCACGTCATCATCCACATCACCAGTTGACCGAGTCAAAAAGCCACGTCATCATCAGCCAATCACGAAGTGCCACATGTCGCAATCCTATGGTGCCGACAATCCCTTTCGCCACGTCAGTACCACGTCATCGCCACGTCAGCATAATATTGAGTTGAAGCCGCCTTGCCACGTGTCACCTTATCTCCTTATCAGGAATCGCCATGTGTCATCACCTCAGCATGCCACGCCAAAACATTGGCGTCGCGACGCCAAAGGAGTTGGTGTTGCGACGCTGGAGGCCTACCGGGGTCTATAAATTGAGCTCGAGATTTCAGTTTTAGATGTACCTTCCTCTCTGAATTCTCTGATGTAAATAGGGAGTTTTCTACTTAGTTTGTTTTAATTTCAGTTTTGTAATTAATTTTAATTACGTTTTGTAATAATAATAATTTACTTTATTTACTTTTACAGTTTTTACTATTCAACCATGAGGAGGTAACTTCCCCCTGCTATGGTGAAAGGTAATTCTTTTACTATTGCTATTTAGATTAATTTCCCTTAAATATAATATATTCACTATTTAAAATTTGACTTAAAAATGATACTGCTATATTGGTCGGCTGGTAATTCATTTTAAACTGGTTTAAACCTGACTAAGCAAAGATACCGCCAGATTGGTCGGTTGGTAATTAAACTTTCTTACCGTCTATATGGCAGGTTCATTGACAAATCTTTTTACCGCCTTAATGGCTGGTTGGACTTAATTTGACTTAATCAGGTTACCGCCTATATGGCTGGTTGGTAATGTTATCATAAGTTTATATATTATATTATGTGAGATATCTAAATTAGTAGTAGTAAAAATAATTCCTTTTACCTTAGCATTTTATTTTATTTTACTTTTCAGTATTTACTTTTCCGCATTTACTTTTCAGCATTTTTACTTTATGTCTTTTACTTTTAAGTTTTTACTAGCCCTAGTTATGTGTCATAACTAAGTTAGATATCTGGGGTTGTGATGAATTCCAATATCACTGGTTTATAAGGGGTTAGATTATAGTTTGGGTAATATAAAGATTTATTTATTGAGTCTTAATCTTAATGCTTTTTCATTAACTGGCCATTAATAAAATTGAACTGGTAAACTTAAAATGAATTTGGAAAAGGGATTTTAGGTTTAAGACCCTAGACTCAATAGCGCACGATCTTCATTGAGGATAGATAACCCTTTAATAGATTTCCTTACAGGATAGGAATATACCTGTCGGGCGGGGATAGCCATAATTAGAACTTAATCTTAATGAATCCAGGTAATTTGGTTGACATAGACATATGGTTCAATTGGGTTATACTGGGTATTTGCGTCTGACCATCGACAGAGGCTTTCGCATAATTTAGTGTTCCAGGTTAGTAAATCAATATATTACCCAACTAAAAGATAACCACTTCATCTTTTAAATAATATTGGAATAAATCACAACCCTGGATAGTTTTATAAATTTGTATTTTTCTTCAGTTTTCTTTCACGCAAGTTTTATTTACTTGTTTTTAAATTCAAAATCATCACCATTTCAAATCAATCAACCTGTTAGATACTAGTAATCATTTGACCTCATAAAATTAATAGATTAGGTATTAAGTTCTTGTGGGATCGATACTTTTTATACTACTTGAACGATACGTGTGCTTGCGTTATATGCGTGTATAAGCACCAGTCAACAATCTCTCGAATGATGTGGTACTTTCCTTCCACATGCTTCGACTTCTGATGCGCCATTGGTTCTTTTGCTTGCGCAATGGCTCCAGTATTATCACAGTATAACGGAATCAGATTCTTGATACTTGGGACTACTCCCAATTCTGTGATAAAGTTCTTAACCCAAACAGCTTCCTTTGTAGCTTTAGAAGCTGTAATATATTCTGCCTCTGTGGTGGAATCAGCTGTCGACCCCTGTTTGGAACTCTTCCAAAAACCTGCACCACCGTTAAGGGTAAACACGAATCCTAATGTAGACTTTCTATCATCAGGATCCAATTGGAAATCGGAATCCGTATACCCATTAACTTACAGTTTGTTTCCTCCATAAATTATAAACTTATCCCTAGTACCTTTAAGATACTTGAGGATATGTTTAATTGCCATCCAATGGTCATTTTCTGGATTGGACTGATATTTTCTTGTCACATTAACTGCGAAGCTGATATCAGGCCTAATACATAAAATGGCATACATGATGCTGCCCAAACACGAAGCATAAGGTTGATTAGACATTCTAATCTTCTCATCTTCTGTTTGCGGACACATCTCTTCGAAAGATGTAAGCCATGTATGAACGGTATTTTTACCGTCTTACAGTTACCAAAATTATACCGTTTTAAGATCTTATCTATGTATGTTGATTGGGATAACCCAATAAGCTTCTTTCTCTATCTCTATAAAGTTTTATGCCTAAGACATAAGATGTTTCACTCAGGTCTTCATGGAGAAATTCTTACAGAGGTAAGCTTTGACGCCTTGCATCATCCCGATATCATTTCCAATGATAAGGATGTCATCAACATAGAGAATTAAAAATACCATCATACTTCCACTGGCCTTCTGATACATATGATTCTTCTGAATTCTTGAGAAAACCAGACTATTTGATTATCTCGTCGAATCAAAGATTCCAACTTCGTGAAGCATGTTTAAGTCCATAAATGGACTTCTTTAGCTTGCATACCATGCCCAAGTTCTCTCTGGATGTAAAGCCATCCGGCTGTTCCATATAGATTTCTTCATCAAGAAATCTATTTAGAAAAGTCGTTTTGACATCCATTTGCCAAATCCGTAATCATGATATACGGCAATTGACAATAAAATCCTGATGGACTTTAGCATAGCAATTGGTGAAAAAGTTTCATCGTAGTCGACACCAGATCACTGCGAGTAACCTTTAATTACCAGTCAGGCCTTAAAGGTTTCAACCTTTCCATCGGGCCATCGCTTGTTCTTGTAAATCCATTTACAACCGATAGGAACAATTCATTCGGGAAGCGGAACCAAGTTCCAAACTTGATTCTCATGCATTGAGTCCATCTCGGATTTCATGGCGTCTTGCCACTTCACAGAGTCGATGTCCAACATCGATTCTCTATAGATAAAAACGATCAATCTCTTCAACTAATAGAACATCGGGACTCTTTTCTTGTATCAAATACAAGCATTCAGGAGGTCTAGATACCATTTGTGACCTACAAAGTGTGTGTGTTGAAGGTTCTCCATCTTCTTGAACTATAGGTTCCTCCATTAGTTCGTTGGTTCCATGTTGTACTTCATCAAGTTCAACCTGTCTATGATCACCACCTTCAGCCAAAAATTCTATTTCTAGAAATTTTGCGAAGCGAGCTACGAACACATTTTGATGCTCGGTGTCATAGAATAAATATCCTTTCATATTTGAAGGATATCCAACAAACCTAAACTTCTTCCCTCGAGGCAAAAGCTTATCTTGCTGAGCCATCCTGACGTAAGCAGGACACCCCCAAATCTTAATATAACTAAGATTCAGTTTCCTACCGGTCCATATCTCATACGGAGTCGTAGGAACAGCCTTGGAAGGAATCTTGTTTAAAAGATGTGCGGCAGTTAAAAGAGCATAACCCCATAAGTAATAGGATAAATCTGTATAACTCAACATCGATCGGACCATATCCAATAAAGTCCGATTTCTCCTCTCTGACACTTCATTATGTTACGGAGTGCCTGGAGGAGTATATTGAGCGAGAATCCCATTCTCCTTTAAATAATCAGTGAACTCTCCACTCATATATTCACCGCCTCGATCAGATCGAAGACATTTAATTATATTGACTAGTTTGTTTTTCAACTTCATTTTGGAATTCTTTGAACTTTTCAAAGGTCTCCGATTTATGTCTCATCAAATAGACATAACCGTACCATGACATATCATCAGTAAATGTGACGATGTAAGAAAACCCACTATTAGCAGTTTGACTTAAAGGACCACATACATCAGAATATATGAGTTCCAATAAGTCAGTGGCTCGGTGTCCAACACCCGAAAATAAGGCTTTGGTCATTTTACCTTGAATACAAGATTTGTAAGTTGGATAAGGTTCAATGGTGAGATCATGTATCAAACTATTCTTAACCAATTGGGTTAGGCGTTTCACGCCTATATGACCTAACCACATATGCCAAGTTCAGTATTATTTATATCATATTATTTACGTTTATTTATTCCAGTATTAAAGATATCTTGTGAGGTACACAATATGTAATGACCATGCTCGTTTGGACAACAAAGGATCTGAGTATTATACTATCATATAAATACAAAGAACGATTCTTAATATTTACATTAAAACCTTCAGTATCTAATACAAAAATGGATATAATATTCGCCACACATCCTGGCACAAAATAGCAGTCATTTAACAAAAGTCTCCTACTGGGTAAGGGAATCTCACATATCCCCACTGTAACTGCATCCAAATAGTTGCCACTCCCGAATCGCAACTGCATCTCCCCAGATTTCAGCCGTCTACTTCCCGTCAGCACCTGCAACGTATTGCAAATGTGAATAGGACAGGCAGAATCCAAAATCCAATTTGATGTCATAGCTTCACAAGCCAATGAGATATCGATAATAGGAAAAATAAGAGTATCTGATGTCGATGCTCTTTCCTTCCTTAGTTGCGTGAGATAGTCCGGGCAGTTACGTTTCCAGTGCCCGACTTTCTGTCAGTGGTGGCACTTATCTTCAGAAGCTCTCTTGGACTTCACCGTCTTACCCTGCGGAGGAATATTGATTTTTCTTTCCTTTTATCTTATTCCCTTTCACTTGGATTAGGAAGAAGCGGAAAGTGAAGTGGGTTTCGGAAGGTGAGTCAGAACTCCCTTCCTTAAATCTTCCTCTGCTGTGAGAAACATCCTATGCAACTCACGGTAAGAACAGTGAATTCCATTCATGTTGAAGTATATGACGAACTAGCGATATGAAGCCGGGAGTGAACCGAGAATGACACTACGACCAAGAGTTTCATTGAGAGGGAAATCATGTCGCCTCAACTGCTCGTTCAAATCGATCAAGTGAAACATATGCGGGCTCACAGCCTACCCCTCATCAAGTTTAGAATGGAACAGTTCCATCGAAACTCTATGAACCATGACATGTTCCTGGTTCATGAACGATTCACGAAGTTGTGTCATCATGCTATATGCATCATGCATCTTAAAATAAGTCTTCTTAAGCTCAGAAGAAAAATAACTCAATATGAATTATTTAACCCTTAAATCATCATCTTTCCATTGCTGGAAAGTCCATGTTCTTCAGGAGATGCATCTGGTGATATAGCAAGCGGTAATGGACGTTCCAAAATGTACCCCAGCTTTTCGAAATTGCGGACAATCCTCAAATCAATATCCCAATCGATAAAATTCTCATCGCCTTTTAGCTTATTCGTATCTAGCATACGAGCAAAAGGATTGGTTGGAGGTGTCGCCATCGCAAATCTATCAAATAGCCAGTGAATCAACGGTAAGCAGAAAAGCAGATAAAATATAATAACAGTTTCAAATTATAACATAAAGCATTAACTAGATCATGGATTTTTAATCTAAAAATGCCCCTCCAACTATTACATGCAATACTGTAATCCCCAAACAGAATATAAAACATGCGATAATCAAATCATAACATAATAGTGAAAGATGAACCCCATGAATATATTTCAGCTCACAGCTTTGACACGTTCTCGCCTACGTATATTCATTTAGGTAGACAACTCATTATCGATCACTCAATAGTGACTCATGAGTTTTCGGTCCTGGTCGTTTCTCTTTGTGACGGCTTTGGCACGTTCAGAAGGAGGCGTACCAAGGTCAAACTTGTCAATGATGAATTCAAGATAATTGCGAAACCCTAACAGCTTTGGCACGTTCAGGATTCCGCTTTCGCTTGAATTCACCTAATATCAAATATATCCGGTACAGATTAAATTTCTACCGGCCATATCCTCACAGCTTTGGTACGTTCTCGGATATAGTCACAGAAAATTTATTGATAAACGGTATTGACAAGACGGACCAATTAATATGCATCAAATACATATTAAATTAGAAACCTTATTTTAAATAGGGATTTTCCGCAAAGATGTTAATTCTTTATTTAATCAAATTAAATAAATACATGCATGCATTAAAGTCAAGATTAAAGTCAACATTGAATTTTAAAGGCATAATCATATATCAGTGTTCCAGAATCATACTCGCTCTGATACTATTTTTGTGGGTTTTATAAGAAATTACAGGTTGGTGCAGCGGAGCGCGGAAAATGATTTTTTCCGATTTCAAAAAATTTTTCTTAGAACAATTAAATAAACTTATTTATTTAATTAACCAATACATAAAATATGAAATTTTAACCCAAGAAATAATATTTCTTTTAATTACCACATTACCCAAAACTTTTACAAATTAATTATTTTGGTGCTTAATTATGTCAATTATATATTTAATTGATTCCAAATCAATCCCAAAATAATTTTTTTAATTTGCAACTCAAATCCAGAAACTTTTCAGAATTTTCGAAAATGCCCAGAATTTTCCAGAATTACAGAATCTGCCCAGATTTTTAATTAATTGTAATTTGGCCCAATTTGTTCAAAACACATCAAGATCAAATCCAATCAATCCCAAATTTGACATACATCAAATATACATCACATTATATCATATATATGAAAAGCCCCAAAATTTGAATGAGTTAAGAACCCTAATTTCACAAATTACTCAAATTGGGAAATTTACATTAAATTGACAAAATTCAATACTTTAATCTTCCAATTACCCACCAATTAAATCTCACCATCATGAAATTAATCAAGAACAATTCTAAGCTAATTATGAATGGTTAATTAACTCTAGAATGCCAACTTTAATTTTCTAATTAATTTATTAAGCTTAATTACACTAATAAGCAAATAAATTAATTATACATGCATGAACTCATCCAACAAGCTTCCAACAAATTTAATTACAAACTAAAAGAGTAGAGACATGATCTTAACAACACAATTGAAGCTAAGGAAAAATAGAAACAATTTCTATCTTGAAGGAAATTAAGAAATACTTACAAATTTTTCCAAAAACTTAAGCTTTTCTTTTTGGTTTTCCTTCAAAAGCTCTCAACTCTCTTTTTAATAATTTTGTTGAACTTGTGTAAGTGTTGGAAAAATGAAACAAAATCAATTTTTTTTATTCTTCCATGTTGGCCGAATTTCCAACCAAAAATAAAACAATAATGCATTTATTTTTGTATCAATATAATTGGCACACATTTTAGCTTTAATAAAGTAACACTTTAACTTTAATAAAGTTGTCAAAATGTGTTCCAATTATAACAAGCCATTTCCTACTTAAAAAAGGTGAAATCATTACTTAAATATATTTATTTTATAAATTAATTTAATTATTTAATAATTAATTAATTAATTAATTAATTAATATAAATATCTTAAATATATGTATTATATTTACATAAATATCTCAAATACATATATTAATGATATAAGTTTAAATATCACAATTGATATTTAATTAATGTGTATTTAATAATATCAAATACTAAATACAAATACACATTAATTCGAAAATGACCGTTAGGTCCCGATCGCATGTATTTCTTGTTTAACCGTTAAACGAGTTATAAATCATCAGTATTATTCATAACAGTTGCCCTAGTGCTCTACGAGTATATTTCATTAGTGAGACTCTCTAGATTCATGCATATCCGTCACGAAATCAAATTTAGTGTCCATAATTCACCCACCCGTAAATTATGACGAACACAAATAAACTCTCTAAATCATACAGGTCGAGGTCACTGCATACGTATAATCCTTCCGTCACAGGTATCCGGATTAATCCATAGATATGGATGCAAACGTCAAATCTCTATAGATATAATCACATCGACGTTTCTATTTGCAATCTCTTAAAAAACACTTAGAACTAATTTCTACAGTGTACCACGGGCCCATGGATTTAACAGATTGCTAATTCCATATTGAATACCTATACTCTGTACACAGAGCTGACAGATCCTATCTTGATACACACATGATATCCTGAGCATCAGTCCAAACCCAACGAACAGACGGAGGTCTGATCTAAATAGATCGGTGACGTGACTGCTATCTAAGTATGGAGGATAACTCAGATATCCACAGTGGTATCTCAAGTCAAAGAATCACTATGCTCACTCAACCTGAGAAGATTCTTATTGACGTTGGTGTACCATCCATTAAGAATCTTCGATGAGTCGTTCAATGTTTTTCCGTTATAAACACCTACACGTCTATACGAGTCTCCAAGACTCATAGTTCACTGAGAAACCATCGGAATCCAAGATTCTAATATACGATATTTACCAGTCTCAACAGGTTTACTTTACTGAACAAGTAGTGTAAACCTTGACCGGGAACATTCTAAGAATGACACCGTCATGATACAACTCAATGTCAGTTGCGACGCTTTTGCAACAGTATCATAACTAATCATTCTAAGGTCGGTTACGTCTTTACCATATTAAAAAAGAAGTTATATGAAAGAAACTGTTCATTTTATTCATAATAAAATGTTATATTAGTATTTACAAGGAAATACATAATAAAATTGGCGCTCAGAGCACCAACCCTAACAGTTTTTGCATGTTCCATGATCTATCAATCAATGACAAGTCACACTCATGTATGAATGTGTTTGCTAATGGTCACTCCAAATATCAGAACAAATAGAAAGACGACATTTAATATCTTTAAATATCTCATTTAAAATAATTTTACAATCTTTGTATAATTTAAAACTTTGACGTTTTATTGTATTTCTAATTATTCTACAAGCAGCATGATTTAAAGCATTTCGAAGGTAATTAGTAAAAATAATTTTTTCACCAAAACTTAAAGAAAGATGTGTCATACAAGTAAATTTAGCAAATTCTTCTCTATTTTTAGCATCAGAATATTTAAATAAATCTAAAGAACTCGTACCTTTACTAGATGATGCATACCTGCCCATTTGGGTTTGCGTTGTATCAAGTCCAATTTTAGCGACATGATGTCTATCCAAGTGCTTGTTCATATTGTCATAGCTGCCAATAAATTTATAAGATACACCACAATAGTTGCATATTGCTCTTGCACCTTCATTTTTAGTCTCGACTAAATGAAAATGAATTTTGAAAATATCGGAGAATTGAGCCTTAATTTCTCTTCTATATACCGATACTTTAGTCGCTCTCTTGGGTTGGCACATTGGGCATGATGTTCTCAGATGAGCTTGCCATTTTTTGTAAATATTGAATAATGAGATAATTGAGAAATGAGAATGAGAAATTGAAGATGAGAGAATTGAGAATGAGAGAATTCTAGAAATTCAAAGAATTGAGAATTGATGTGTTGACAAAATGAAGAATGACCCCATATTTATACATTTTGGGATTATTTTTGTGATACTTAAATGCCCCCAAAACTAGCATTTTTATTAATGTTATTAAGGGTAATTTAGTAATTACCCTTAAAAAAATTATTTTTTATTTTTATTTTTAGGGCAGAAAGCCAACCCAAAGGCTAGTAGTAGTTGGGCTTCAACGGTTCCGGTTGGAACCGTTGAATCGCTGGAATCGAACGGTTCCAATGGTTCTAATTCGAACCATTGGAACCGTCCTGTTCCGTTCGATTTGGCTAGGGGCGAACTCTAACTGAACCGAACAAATCCGATTCTGGTTCCGATTTCGATTCCTGAACTGGAATCAGTTAGAACGTCTGGTTCCAACCGGTTCAGTTTCGGTTCCGAATAGGAACCGTGTCCGGTCTACGTCTATCCGCAGCTAATCACCGATAAAAAATTATTGATTTTGTCCCATTTTTTAATCGATTAATCACTGATTAATCACAGATTTCCTATTTCTTTTCCTCAATTTTCTTCTCTTTTTTTAAAGGCTTTAGTTATTTGTCTCAATTTTATAATTATTTAAGATTTTTTCATGATAAATAAATGATTTATAGTGATTTTTGGAGGATATTTAATCATGTAAAATATCAATTTTATTCTTTCCACTAGTTTCCCGAATATTTTTGATTAATCACAAATCACTCATTTAGAATCATTTAATTTACCGCCATATAATTTTCAACTTTACTTCTTTCACATGTTCTAGTTAAATATTTTTAAGTCTCTTTATCGCATCACGTAGTGACTTACTATTAAATTCTATTAAATAAGAAACCTATTACAATATGAATACATTAAATTGTAAAATTAAAATATTTCTAAAATTAATTTTATTACTAAAAATTAAAATTATAAACTTATAATAAAAATAAAAAAATAATCTCCTATTAAAATAAGAAGCATATTAATTTAATGTGTGTCACTTAATCTCCACAATAATTTCATTATTATTAACTTATAAAATTAAATCTCTAAATTTATTTTTTATTTTAAAATTGAAAAATTAAAATACTAAAATTTTAAAATAAGAAACCTATTGCAATATAAAAAATAGAAGCTTCTATTTATGACTAAATTATAATATTAAAATATCTTTATAATGTTTTATTATTAAATTATATAATTAAAATAAGAAAATCATTACAATATAAAAAAATAATATCTTATTAAAATAAGAATATATTAATTTAGTTAATTAATTTATAATAATAAGAAACCTATTATAATTAAAAACATAATCTCTTATTAAATTAAGAAACCTATTAATTTAATATGTGACACCAAAACTCTACAGTTAGATTTTTATTTTTTAATTATAAAATTAAAATAAGAAATATATTAATTTAATTAATTAATAATGTAATTTCTTATTATTAAATTATATAATTAAAATAAGAAATATATTAATTTAATTAATTAATAATGTAATTCTTATTATTAAATTATAAAATTAAAATATCTATATAATTTTCTATTATTAAATTGTAAAATTAAAATATTTCTAAAATTAATTTTATTACTAAAAATTAAAATTATAAACTTATAATAAAAATAAAAAAATAATCTCCTATTAAAATAAGAAATATATTAATTTAATTAATTAATAATGTAATTTCTTATTATTAAATTATAAAAATAAGTCTCATTAAAATAAAAAAAAAAACATACAAGGTACTTAAGCTATATAATTAATTTTTTTATTACATATTATAATAAAAAGATATATTGTAATCTCCTATTAAAATAATAATAATAAAAACATATGTGGCACATAATCTCTACATTAATTTTTTTATTAGTAATTTATAAAATTAAAATAAAAAACCCATTACAAAATTAAAATACAATCTCCCACTAAAATAAAAGAAATAAATAGTATTTGTACATAAAAACTAGCCAATATTTTAGTTTTTTGATATATTATTATTTGTTATTTTACTTTAAATTATTTCTATAAATTTTTTATGAATTTTTTATTATTTGTTGTGCTTCATAAGGCAGACTCTGATTATTAGCTATTGCACAGTGACAGTCAAGATTTCAAGTTTGATAAGAAAATTTAAGCTTAAATTGAATAAATTACATTAAATTTTATTGGAATTCATTCGAAAGAAAATTAAATGTTTTTAAAGTTATTTATAACTAGAAATATATTTTCAAATGAAAGAGTAAGACGAGAGATAAACTCTAATGTGAAATAGAAACACTTTTTGAGAATTAATAAACAAACAAAGAAAACATAAATATTAAGTGTAAGTAAATCAATTGTCTCATTTAAACTATAAAACCAATTAGATCCGGATCATTTACAAGATCAATACCTAAATTCTTATTAAGATTTTTGTTATGACATGAAATTATAATTAAAAATGTGCTCAACTTGCACAAAGTATGAACCTTATACTTGTAGGGGTTTTTAGGGGGTGAATCCGGTAACGCAGCGGAAGCGGTGAAAATCCGATTTTCAGATTTCAAACTTTTTCTTGGATTAAATAAATAAACACATTTATTTAATTACCCAATATTCAAATTATGAAACAAAATTTCAAATGAATCATATTCAAGTGAAATTACCAAATTACCCTTATGTGGTATTTTGTCCATTTTAGTCCGAAATTGATCCAACCAATTTTGAATGATTCTAAATCATTTCTAAGATGAAATTAGCATGTTCAAAACATCAAAACACCAAAAGCAACAAAAAATCCAAAATTTTTTATCTTGGCCGAATGCACTCCTTAGGGAGCATTTGGTGTCATTTGTCATTTCATGCTTCAAAACACATCCAAATGTAATCCAATCAACATGAAACTTTATGTGCATCATATACACACCCAAATGCACAACATATATGAAAAGCCCCAAATTTAGAATTAGTTAAGAACCCTAATTTTTCAATTTCCACAAATGGTCAAATTAGACCAAATACATTAAATCAATTACTTCAATCATCATTCTTCCATCCAATTCAAGTCTCAACACAATGAAACAACTCAAGATCAAATCTAGGTCATTTAAGAGTGGGTCAACAACTCTAGATTAGCAACATGGTTTCCAAAACCTTAAAAGAATAGTTACAACTACAATAGTCACAACACTTCCTTCATTACACATGCTTCACACTTCTCCAAAACTTCCATCATCAAAAAACCACAAGGAACAAAGAAAGAAACATCCTAAGAATATCATATATTAAAGCCTAGAACCTAAGGAACATATTCCTTACTAATAGCAAGCTTGAAAAACTTACTAAATTTCCAAGCTTTTTGAAGTTTTCTTTCTTTCTCAAGCTTTCTTTTGGTTTCTTCAATGGTGTCTCTCTTTTGTAAAAGTGTATTAGGTTAAACTAAATGAAAAGAAAATGAAAACAATATATACTTGTGAAAGAATGCCTTGGCCGAATTCAATAACAAGCATATACACCAAATTTTCATTTCAATTTCATTTCAAATGCATTTAATCAACTTGACAAATATCTAAAACACTTTAATGATATTTATTTAAGTCAACAATTGCAACTAACATCATTTACTTAATATATCCTAATGTAAGATATTTATATTTTAATTAATTTAATCATTTAACAATAAAATAATTAATTAATTAATCAAATACAAATATATTAAATATATGTATAATATTTACATTAAATATTAAAAACATATATTCATTTAGGATATAAGTCAAATAACTCATTTTGACTATTAATTAATGTGTATTTAAATTAATCAAGTATTAAATGTAAATACACAATAATTAGGCAAATGACTATCTAGTCCTATTAGCACGTATCTTGCGTTTAACCTTTAAACGACTTTATAAATAATCAATATTATTTATTAATGTTGCTCTAGTGCTCTACGAGTATGTTTCATTATTGAGACTCTCTAGGTTTAGGTATATCCGTCACGAAATCAATTTTCGTGTCCATAATCTATCCACCCGTAGATTATGACGATCACGGATAATCTCGCTGAACCATACAAGTCCATAACTTGATTTTCATGCATTGAGTCTATCTCGGATTTCATGGCACTTTTCCATTTCAGGGAGTCGATGTCCAACATCGATTCTCTATAGGTGAAAGGATCTGTCTCTTCAACTAAGAGAACATCCAGACTCTTTTCTTGTATCAAATACAAGCGTTCAGGAGGTCTAGATACCTTTTCCGACCTACGGAGTGTGTGTGTTGAAGGTCCTTCATCTACTTGAACTTCAGGTTCCTCCGTTGGCTCGTTGTTTTCAGGTTGGACTTCATCAAGCTCAACCTGTCTATGATTACCACCTTCTGACAAAAATTCTACTTCTAGAAATTTTGCTAAGCGAGCTACGAACACATTTCGATGCTCGGTATCATAGAACAGATATCCCCTCGTGTTCGAGGGATATCCAACAAACCTAAACTTTTGCCCTCGAGGCGAAAGCTTACTTTGCTGAGTCACCCTGACATAGGCAGGACAACCCCAAACCTTAATATAATTAAGATTCGGTCTCCTACCGAACCATATCTCATACGGTGTCGTAGGAACAGCCTTTGAAGGAATCTTATTCAAAAGATGTGCGGCTGTTAAGAGACAGTAGCCCCATAAGTAATAGGGCAAATCTGTGAAACTCAACATCGATCAGACCATATCCAATAAAGTCTGATTTCTCCTTTCAGATACACCATTGTGCTGTGGTGTACCTGGAGGAGTATATTGAGCGAGAATCCCATTCTCCTTTATATAATCCATGAACTCACCACTCATATATTCGCCGCCTCGATCTAATCGAAGGCATTTAATATATTTACCAGTTTGTTTTTCTACTTCATTTCGGAACTCTTTGAACTTTTCAAAGGTTTCCGATTTATGTCGCATCAAATACACATAACCGTACCGTGACAAATCATCGGTAAAGGTAACGAAGTATGAATAACCACTGTGAGCAGTTTGAATTAGTGGACCACATACATCAGAATGTACGAGTTCCAGTAAGTTAGTGGCGCGGTGTCCAACACCAGAAAATGGGGCTTTGGTCATCTTACCCTGAATACATGATTCACAAGTTGGATAAGACTCAATGGTAAGATCTGATATCAAACCATTCCTAACCAATTGGGTAAGGCGTTTAACGCCAATGTGACCAAGTCTCATATGCCAAAGTTCAGTATTATTAACTACAGGTAAACTACGTTTATTAACTCCAGTATTTAATATATCTTTATAAGTTTGCAATGTATAATGACCATGCTGGTTTGGACAACTAAGGATCTGAATATTATTTTTATCATATAAATACAAAGAACTATTCTTAATATTAATACAATAGCCTTCTGTATCCAATACAAAAAGTGATATAATATTAGCGACACATCCCGGTACAAAATGACAGTCATATAAAAAAAGTTTCCCATTCGGCAATGAGATCTCACATACTCCCACTGCAACTGCATCCAAAGAGTCTCCACTCCCGAACCGCAATTGCATCTCTCCAGGCTTCAGTTTCCTACTTTCCTTCAGCATCTGCAACGAATTGCAAATGTGAATGGGACAAGCAGAATCTAAAATCCAGCTGGATGTAACGGCTTCACAAGCCAAAGATAAATCAATAACTGGAAAAATAAAAGTACCTGATGTAAAAGCTCTGTCTCTCCTCACTTGGGCAATGTAATCAGGACAGTTCCTTTTCCAGTGCCCAACTTTGCCGCAGTGGTGGCATTTGTCTTCAGAAGCCCTTTTGGGCTTTACAATCTTCGCCTGTTGTTGAGGACCAAAAGCCTTCTTCTTCTTGCCTTTCTTGTTCTTTCCCTTGGACCATCCTTGGGAAGAAGCCGAAAGAGAAGTAGTTCTAGGAGGGCGAGTCGGTACTCCATTCTTAAGGTCCTCTTCTACCGTGAGCAACATCCTATGTAGCTCCTGGTAGGTACAGACAGTCCCGTGCATGTTGAAGTACATCATGAACTGGCGAAATGAAGCTGGCAGTGAACCAAGAATGATACTCCTACCGAGAATGTCATTCAAGATGAGATTATGTTGCCTCAATTGATCGATCAAATCGATCATCTGAAGAACATGTGGGCTGACACTCTGCCCCTCATCCAGACGCGCATGGAACAGTTCCATGGCGACTTTGTGAACAATAACTTGTTCCTGGTTCTCAAACGATTGTCTCAATCGCGTCATCATACTATATGAATCTAACATACTATAATACTGTTGCTTGAGTTTCGGAGACAGTGAACTAAAGATGTATGATTTAACCCTTAAATCATCATCCTTCCAAGTTTCAAAAACTTGGCGTTCCTCCTCCGAAGCATCCTCGCCCACTGCAAGGGGCAACGGACCCTCAAGAACATAACCCAGCTTCTCGGAATCGAGGACAATCCTCAAATCCAATTCCCAGTCTGCAAAGTTCTCAGCGCCTTTCAGTTTGTTCGCATCAAGCATACGCGCAAACTGATTTGTGGATTGTGCCGCCATCGCCAATCTATCATATAGATCACGAAAAACGGTTAGCAGAAATTAAGCAGTTTCATATAATATCAAAAGCATAAACTAGATCATGGATTTTTAATCTAATATGCCCCTCCCACTAATTCAAGCAATACTGTAATCCCAAAATAGAATACAAATATTTAATAATTAAATTAAATATTAATAGTGAAAAGTGGATCCCGTGAATATATTTCGGCTCACAGCAGAGGCACGGTCTCGCCTACGTATATTCATCAGGTAGACAACTCATTTGTCAATCATTCACTAATGACTCCTAAGTATCCGGTCCTGGCCGTTTCTCGTTGTCGCTGCGAAGGCAGGCCCACAAGGAGACGTACCAAGGTTAAACTCGTCAATCATAAACTCAAGTTACTTACGTAATCCTGACAGCTAGGGCACGTTCAGAATTCCGCTTTTACTTGAATTTACCTAATATCTGATATACATCCGGTATAAATAAATTTTTATCAGCTACATCCTCACAGCAGAGGCACGGTCTCGGATGTAGCCACAAATAAGTATTCATAAATCGTATTGACAAGACGGTCCATATAACATGCATCAAATACATAATTACATTTAAACCTTATTATTAGGGATTTTCCTCTAAGTGTCATACACCCTAAATCTAACCAGTTTAGATCCTAATAAGCATGCACAAAGTCAAGAAAACATGATTAAACGTTGATTCAATGAAGGCTAATCATTTTAAGTGGCCTAGAATCAGACTCGCTCTGATACCATTTTGTAGGGGTTTTTAGGGGGTGAATCCGGTAACGCAGCGGAAGCGGTGAAAATCCGATTTTCAGATTTCAAAACTTTTTCTTGGATTAAATAAATAAACACATTTATTTAATTACCCAATATTCAAATTATGAAACAAAATTTCAAATGAATCATATTCAAGTGAAATTACCAAATTACCCTAATGTGGTATTTTGTCCATTTTAGTCCGAAATTGATCCAATCAATTTTGAATGATTCTAAATCATTTCTAAGATGAACTTAGAATGTTCAAAACATCAAAACACCAAAAGCAACAAAAAACCCAAAATTTTTTATCTTGGCTGAATGCACTCCTTAGGGAGCATTTGGTGCCATTTGTCATTTCATGCTTCAAAACACATCCAAATGTAATCCAATCAACATGAAACTTTATGTGCATCATATACACACCCAAATGCACAACATATACGAAAAGCCCCAAATTTGGAATTAGTTAAGAACCCTAATTTTTCAATTTCCACAAATTGGACAAATTAGACCAAATACATTAAATCAATTACTTCAATCATCATTCTTCCATCCAATTCAAGTCTCAACACAATGAAACAACTCAAGATCAAATCTAGGTCATTTAAGAGTGGGTCAACAACTCTAGATTAGCAACATGGTTTCCAAAACCTTAAAAGAATAGTTACAACTACAATAGTCACAACACTTCCTTCATTACACATGCTTCACACTTCTCCAAAACTTTCATCATCAAAAAACCACAAGGAACAAAGAAAGAAACATCCTAAGAATATCATATATTAAAGCCTAGAACCTAAGGAACATATTCCTTACTAATAGCAAGTTTGAAAAACTTACTAAATTTCAAAACTTTTTGAAGTTTTCTTTCTTTCTCAAGCTTTCTTTTGGTTTCTTCAATGGTGTCTCTCATTTGTAAAAGTGTATTAGGTTAAACTAAATGAAAAGCAAATGAAAACAATATATAATTGTGAAAGAATGCCTTGGCCGAATTCAATAACAAGCATATACACCAAATTTTCATTTCAATTTCAATTTCATTTCAAATGCATTTAATCAACTTGAAAAATATCTAAAACACTTTATTGATATTTATTTAAGGCAACAATTGCAACTAACATCATTTACTTAATATATCCTAATGTAAGATATTTATATTTTAATTAATTTAATCATTTAACAATAAAATAATTAATTAATTAATCAAATACAAATATATTAAATATATGTATAATATTTACATTAAATATTAAAAACATATATTCATTTAGGATATAAGTCAAATAACTCATTTTGACTATTAATTAATGTGTATTTAAATTAATCAAGTATTAAATGTAAATACACAATAATTAGGCAAATGACTATCTAGTCCTATTAGCACGTATCTTGCGTTTAACCTTTAAACGACTTTATAAATAATCAATATTATTTATTAATGTTGCTCTAGTGCTCTACGAGTATGTTTCATTATTGAGACTCTCTAGGTTCAGGTATATCCGTCACGAAATCAAATTTCGTGTCCATAATCTATCCACCCGTAGATTATGACGATCACGGATAATCTCGCTGAACCATACAGGTCGAGGTCATGGAAAATTTATAATTCCTCTGTCACAGGTATCCGGATAAGTCCCAGAGATATAGATGTAAACGTCAAATCTCTATCGGGATTATCCAGTCGACTATTCTATTAGCAATCGCAAAAGTATGTTTAGAACTAGCTTCTAAACTTTACCACGGGCCCATAGTTTTATCTGATTGCTAATCATATGGACTACCTATGCTTTGATACACAGAACTGACGGATCCTATCTTGATACACATAGGACACCCTGAGGATCTATCTACACCCAACGAACAGGCGGAGGTCTGATCTAAATAGATCGGTGACGTGACTGCCGTCTAAGTGTAGAAGATGTCTCATGTGCCCACAATGGCATCTCAAGTCTAAGAATCACAAGTGCTACTCAACCTAAGAAGATTCTTATTGACGCTGGTGTACCATCCATTAAGAATCTTCGGTGAGTCGTTCAATGTTTATCCGCTATAAACACCTACACGTCTATACTAGTCTCCAAGACTTATGGTTCATTGAGAAACCATTGGAATCATATATTCCAGTATACGACATGTACCGGTCTCAACGGGTTTACTATACTGACCAAGTAGTGTAAACCTTGACCAGGAACTGTCTGAGAATGACAACGTCATGATACTTCTCAATGTCCGTTGCGACGCTTTTGCAACTGTATCATGACTAATCATTCTAGGGTCATTACGTCTTTACCATATAGAAAGATAGATTATATTATAGAAACTGCATATATTATTCATAATAATAATGTTTTACAGAAGTATTTAACAGAAATACAACCGGGAATTGGCGCTCTGAGCACCAACCCCAACAATACTAGTGTATATAAATTAAATATTTTTAAGTTTTTTCATCGTATAAGACGCACCTAATCTCTTTAATATTTTAATCATATTAAATTATTAAGAGATTTAGTCAAAATCGTATTAGGATTCTTGTGGTGACTGAGTTTTAATCTGACCGGTGCAATCACACGCGTATAACACATGCGCACATATAGTTCAAGTAGTATAAAAATATCGATCACACGAGGACTTAATTCCTACTGTTGTTATTAATTATTGATACTATTTATTTACAGGTATATAACTATAGGGAGAAGAGAGTGATTATGTTTGTTGGTTGAATGTGGATTTGATAAATAAAATACTTAAAGACACAAAAGAAAATACTAAGGAAAATAACAAAAGACTCAAAGATCTAGGGTTGTGACTCCACACAATATTATTATAAAGATGAATTGATTCTCTGCTAACTTGGAACATGAAGATATGCAAAAGCCTCTGTTGATGGTCAGATGCAAATACCCAGTATAACCCAATTGAACCATATGTCTATGTCAACCAAATTACCTGGATACATTAGGGTCAAGTTCCAATTGTGGCTACCCCCGCCCGACAGGTATATGTCTATCCTGTAAGGAAATCTATTAAAGGGTTATCTATCCTCAAGGAAGATCGTGGGCTATTTAATCTAAGGCTGAAACCTAAAATCCTTATGTCTAGTTCATTTTAAGTTTACCAAATCAATCTTATTAATAGCCAATTAAAAAGAAGCATTAAGCTTAAGACTCAATAAACAATCTAAAGAATTACCCATAAAAAGAAAATCAATTATTAAGCGTGGATATTGTGTTTCATCACTTCCCTGGAATAAAAATAAAATGATGGGGTTAGAGGATCTACATTTAATATTTCATATCTAGGAATCTCACTTATTATAATATATAAATTATTTTTCGTTCTGCTTTCTCGGGAATTAATAATGTTAAACATTTAAAACCAGCCATATAGGCGGTAATCCATTTAGTCCAATTGCACCAGCCATATAGGCGGTAATTATCTGTCACATAAAGACCAGCCATATAGGCGGTAAAGTAATTTATATTTAACCCGACCATATAGGCGGTAATAAAGTCTGACATTAATTAATCCGGTTAAATTATAATTTATAAATTATAATTAAGTGAGATTTACCTAGATAATTATATTAAATGTTTCACCTTTTACCCCAACGGCAATTTAACTACAAAACATAAAGAAAATAAAAAAATAAAAACTGAAATTAAAATTAAAAATAAAAATACATAAATTAATTATTACAAAAATAGATGCAATCCTATGAAAACAAGGAAAAAATCCCAAGGAAAGCACGAGGAAAATGAGGTGCAACTGAGCTCAATTTATAGGAAAAATTTTGGTTCAGCGTCGCGACGCCAACTTCCTTATTGCGTCGCGACGCTGACTTTATTGACTTGGTCCACGCGGCTTGACTTGTTGATTGTTGACGCAGATTTCGTCGGCCCAATAGGATTTCGACACGTGGCATGCGGTAATATTGGTCCAATGACATCTTGACACGTGGCAGAAGATGATTTACCGATCATTCAGTCCATTCAGAAGGTGACATGTGTCACGCGGTGTGTCGGCACCATAGGATTGCGAAAAGTGTCATGGTGCATTTTAGCATAATTAGTTCTAATGATGACATGTGTCAAGGCGCACGTTAGCATGATCGGCGCACGTTAGCATCCGGCGCATTTTAGCAAATTTCTTCTGACTGGTCCACGTGTCCGGCGCAAATTAGCAGACGGCGCACGTTAGACATCGTGACGCCGAGGGCTTGCGCGTCGCGACGCGGCCAAATTACCAAAATACATTTTTTCATCATTTTTAACTGTTTTGGCTCCAAATTACTTCCAATGCTTCCCAAACTTTATTTATTTGCAAAATAACAATAAAACACATCAAAACGTTCACAAAACCCGAGAAACTATACATAATATTAGGTCAAATGAGTGGGGAATAGTGATATAATTACCACTCATCACACCCCCAAACCTAACATTTTGCTAGTCCTCGAGCAAAACACAAAATAAAATAACATAAACATCTTTAAAATAAAATTTAACTAAGCCACTTTCGTAGGGATCACAGTTGCATTTAGCGTATGCAACAAGCCTTTAAACCCCCTAAGTGTCCATAGTGGACGAGTTGTAGTCCCGTGAGGGTTTACAACAATGATACCCAAAAACATTTTACAAAAGTAAAAAGGTAGTGAAACTAATGCACACAAAAACAAAAAGACAAGAGAAAAGAGAATAAAGAAGTTAGTGACTAATTAGGTGAAACCTCTACTCCAAGTTACTAGTTGTTTTCTTTCTTTCTAAATTACCGAATAAGTAAATTCTCCGATTATATTTACCATTCTCTATATACACAACCAAGAAAATATTAAAAAACTCATTTTTTCCCACAACAGTCACAAATGCAGTTGATAAGAGAGTAATATTTTTGTCCTAAAGTTTTATCAGAATTCACACCTTTTTGCAGCAATGGAATAAATTTTCTGATTTTTCTGATTTTTTCTTTGATTTTTTTTTTAAATTTATATACAATATCTTCCATCTATGTAGCGAGCTTTTGGTCGGTGGCTCCCAAACCAGTTGGCTTTAGGGCACCAGGTGTTAAAACACCCTTACAGACTTAATAACTCGGATCTCAGACGTTTTTCTTTAACTCCATCACTTTTTGAGATGACGGGCTGAATTTATAGTACCTGAAAAAATGGTGAGTAATAATAGCACTAGTATCTTCCATAGGACGTTTGTTAGCTAAACAACAAAAGAAATCATGAAATGTCAAAAAGTCTAGATCTTGTCGGTGAAAATAAAGATAATTACAACAGAAAAGCAAATCAAAGCAATAATTAAGGCAACAGAATTGTGTACGCAATACGCCATTCGCTTAGTATAAATTCATTAGGATGCGTCTCAAGAATCCATTCCTTACTCAGCCATCGCTAATGAATTAGCTCTTATTTTTGCCAAACACCATTCCTTTTGTCTTATGCTTCGTTTGTGCTTTTCCCTACAAAAATAACACACAAAATTAAAAATTCTACAACATGTATACACAAAATATAAAAATAGAAATTAAAACAAAGTGCATGGGTTGCCTCCCTGCTAGCGCTAAATTTTTCATCTTCAGCCATATGTGACTGAAATCCATCTGTCAATGAGGTTTCAGCATCATTTGGATGTCCGATTAAGGACAATCCCATGAGCGTTACTTTTGAAGGGTCTCTTCCAACGGTAAAGTGGCAAAAAATATTTTGTCTCATTCAGTGCTTGTGCCACCTTTTTAATCTTTGTCGCTCCAGTGGTTCCTGAAAAGAAATAAAGAAAATTAGGAGGTCTCGTATGGTGCTTGACTTGAAATGGAAGTTCCATTCTGTCAAGCTTCTGGGTGATATCTTTGATCAGTACTCCCCAAAACAGTGATATTTTGCCTGAATGCTCTGGATCTTCATAAGGTCAGACATATTCTCCTTCATTTACTCTATTTTTTGTTCCACCTTTTCTTCACATATGTATTTTAGGATTTCCGCATTCAATTCTTCATCTGTCATCTGTGAAATGCATGCTCCAAAAGTATCAACGTGAGGATGTAAAGATGTGTCTGACATTTGGTCTTCATCATATGAGGCTGATGTGATTGGCTCAGATAGATCTTCTTCAAACATTTGTGCAAAGAATGCTCCAAGATCTTCATTTTGAGGATACAGAATTCCATCCTCATTTATTGATGCAGTTGGTACAAACAACTCAGCTTTTTCATCATCGTCAGAGTCAGAATAATAAAAATCAAACAGAGATTCTGTTGGTTTGGGCTCCTGAACTGATACCACCGATTCTTGATACTGCTCGGCTTTCGACCTCTGTTATGATGACATGATGAATCACAGGATATTCGAAGGATTTTTCAGTATTATTTGAATTTGCTCCGTGAGATATGTGATTCAGGTTATATTTTAATTGTCTAACTTGATCTGTCATCCTCTGTATAGACACCGCTTGACTTAGAATTTGTGCATCAAATTGAGCTTCCCATTTCATATCTAGGAATCTCACTTATTATAATATATAAATTATTTCCGTTCTGCTTTCTCGGGAATTAATAATGTTAAACATTTAAAACCAGCCATATAGGCGGTAATCCATTTAGTCCAATTACACCAGCCATATATGCGGTAATTATCTGTCACATAAAGACCAGCCATATAGGCGGTAAAGTAATTTATATTTAACCCGACCATATAGGCGGTAATAAAGTCTGACATTAATTAATCCAGTTAAATTATAATTTATAAATTATAATTAAGTGAGATTTACCTAGATAATTATATTAAATGTTTCACCTTTTACCCCATCGAAAATTTAACTACAAAACATAAAGAAAATAAAAAAATAAAAACAGAAATTAAAATTAAAAATAAAAATACTTAAATTAACCATTACAAAAATAGATGCAATCCTATGAAAACAGAGAAAAAATCCCAAGGAAAGCACGAGGAAAATGAGGTGCAACTGAGCTCAATTTATAGGCAAATTTTCGGTTCAGCGTTGCGACGCTGGCTTTGTTGACTTGGTCCACGCGGCTTGACTTGTTGACTGTTGAAGCAGATTTCGTCGGCCCAATAGGATTTCGACACGTGGCACGCGGTAAGATTGGTCCAATGACATCTTGACACGTGGCAGAAGATGATTTACCGATGATTCGGTCCATTCAGAAGGTGACACGTGTCACGCGGTGTGTCGGCACCATAGGATTGCAACACGTGTCACGGCGCATTTTAGCATAATCGGTTCTGATGATGACACGTGTCAAGGCGCACGTTAGCATGATCGGCGCACGTTAGCATCCGGTGTATTTTAACAAATATCTTCTGACTGGTCCACGTGTCCGGTGCAAATTAGCAGGCGGCGCACGTTAGACATCGCGACGCGGCCAAATTACCAAAATACCATTTTTCGTCATTTTTCACTGTTTTGGCTCCAAATTACTTCCAATGCTTCCCAAACTTTATTTATCTGCAAAATAACAATAAAACACATCAAAACGTTCACAAAACCCGAGAAACTATACATAATATTAGGTCAAATGAGTGGGAAATAGTGATATAATTACCACTCATCATAATCCAATCAATATTATATTTTGGCTTTAACTTCTACAAATGAAGTTTAAGTTCAAAACTAGAAACGACTCAATTTCTATCAAAATTCTTTTCAAAAATAATTTTTAATGAAAATAAAATTCTAATTTTACTCAACATTGAATTCTAAAAATTTTTGCAAGATTTTGAAATTTCAAAAATTATAATTTGACCCTGAACTTTTGGGTATTTATATTAAAGCCCCAAAAATTGCAGAGTTTACAAATTGGTACATGTGTCAACGCGTCTTGATGCTCTGGTACGCGCGTCACGACTCGACTTGCGCGTCGCGACATGGAACTAGCTTCCTGATTTTCCAAGGCGCTGTGAATTTTTATCAAAAATTCGACCTTTCCGAATTTTGATTGAGTTGAAATTTTACCTATTCGTTAATCCATATGTCTAGTGTCTCCACACAAAAATTCAGCCCAAAATAATGATTTTATCTACATGAAATAATAGCCTAACCGAACAGCTTTTAATAGGATCTTAAATACATGCTTTAATTTATTTTCATCAAAATGTCATAACATCAAAGCTACTGAAACCACTGTAAGGTTTTGGGGTTAGCACGAAAACATCCATGTAATAAGAATTTAAAATTTTATTCTAAAATCACTTTAAGGATCATGGTTATGTCTTTGTTGATGTAAATAAATATATTATTAATTTAATCTCTATTAATTTTAACATATATGCAATAAATTTTGTTTATCAATGTAAATAAAATCCAATGATAAAGTAATCATATTTGAATGCGTTTATCATTTTCTTGAGTCTTCTTGAACTTCCTTATTGAGTTTCCCCTCGTAGTAGTACAACTGTAATATCACACCTCATTTAAATTATTATTATTATTATTTTTCTTTCCTTATCTCCAATACACCCACTATCTTAAGTCTTATTTTCCCCAAACTCAACAATCATCACCCACTACACCTAACACAACCCCACCACTTCTAATAAATTATTATTATCCTTTTTATCTTTCTATGGCTTCTTCCGTTGAAATGGCTTCTTCTGTTGGAATAGTAGTATCTCTTAGGCTTTCATTCATTCATTTTGCATATACTTTCACTCAAAAGAAAATTATTATTGTGAAACCATCGACTGCCTGTTGAAGAATGAAGAGATAGGTCTCCACTTCTTATAGGAGCTTATGAGGATAGAGAGAGAGACAAAGCTTTTCATGTGTTTGACTTTAAGAATAATTCTTTTAATGGCCATGCAAGAAGATTTGGAGTTGTGATTTAGAGAGAGGAGGGTGAGGTGTGTTGAAGACAATTCTAGAGAGTTTTGAGAGCAATTTCATGGAGTTTTAGAGAGAGAAACCGAGAGGATGAGAGGGAATTATCCAACTAGAGAGAGAAATTACATGGACAGAGAGAGAAAGAGAGTTTTCGACGTCGTCCGATCTCCGTTTCCGGCAAGTGACCACATCTGGAGCATCCCCTTGACGAGACGAATCTATTGCCGCCGGACCGCCGCCGAGAAGCCGCCGGACGCACCCTCACGCGCTGACGACCTACTGTCCACGCGCTCCACGCGCCGCCGCGCGTGTATGACACCTCTCAAACCAGATTTTTCCCCTCGTCTAGATACACGAGTTGGACACTTCGTTTGCCCTAATCAGACCTTCGGTTGTTGGGAAACGAGCAAAATACGGTTGTTATCGGTGTTTAACCGATCCTCGATAACCGCCGTGTTTCAGCCCCTACCACCACAGTCGCTGTGATCCTTGAGATGTTTGCTGACCAGTGGCACTTTCGTTGTGAGATTTGGAGGTTGTTGGAGCTCGGTATGTGATTATTACCGTTTTGGGGGTGTAAATGATAGAATTTGATAGTTTTGGACTTAACTGTATATTTGCATAATTAAGAGGGTAAAACTGTAAATTCTGGTTTTTATGGGTTAACTAGTAATATTAAGAGTTTTAGGACTATTTGGACATATTAGAAAATTTTATGGGCTAAAATGGAAATTAGAAAGTTTAGGGATAAAATCGTTATTTTTGTAAAATCGATGGATCTGATCGTAATTTTATATTTTCAGATTTTTAGCGAGGAGATAGACATATTAAGATCTTTTGCATGGATAGAGGTAGGTACAATGCATGATGATTCTCTTAACATAATTGTTTGCTGATTGATGATGGTTGTGAAAGTCTATATATATATTGCTATAATAAAAAAAATATATATATTTACATATTTGTGAAGGTGTGATATTGAGATATTGAAAGCATGATAAATATGAATTAATGATTATTGAGATGAGATTGATGGATTGGATGCGAGATATGATTGTATTGGATGATGAGTGCTGTATGTTATGCTGCCGGGTTTTGTATAATAGTGGTCGGAGATGAGATATTTTTACGGGTTAATATCTCCATATATTTTGCGGGATTATTGAGATATTTTTATGAGATAATATCTCTTCATATTTTGCGGGATGATATGGTGGGAAACCTTGGGAGTATGAGAGAAACTCTCCAATTGGTTTGAATCCACTGTTATACTGGACCCGGATCAGCAACCATGTTTGATGGATGTTTGTATTGTTGTGGGATGATTATTGAGATAATATTATAGTATATGTTATTTTTGTTGGGGTCAAATCAGAGGTGGCACAGCGGAAGAAGCGCGGTTCGGGCGAAATCGTAGTTTAAATTTTTTTAAACTTACGAATAAATTATTCAATATCAAATATTAATAATTCATTCATATTTCACCTAAACATATTTATTCGATATCAAATAACGACATAAATAATATAGAAACACCGCTAAACTTTTACGAAAAAGTTTTTCCGCAAAATATCATAAAACGCGTTTCCGACCGAACCGACCGACCAATGCTCATGGGGACTGCCCAGGTCAGCCCCTAAAACATTTGGACAATACATAGGCTGCCTGAACAGTGACCAGTTCGCTGTTTGGGCTGCCGTACCCGGTAACTCTGTTTTTCACCGTTTTCACGTATTTTCACTCCGAAATAATTTCTGATAAATATTTTTCTTGGGCAATTAAAATAAATTAATTTATTCTAATTACTCAATAAATAAAAACTGAATTTTTATCAGAAAAATCAGATTTATCATTAATTGCAATAAGACCTCAAAAGTTTGCAATTTAATCATTTTAGTTTTTAAATATGTCAATTACATATTTAATTGATTCCAAATCAATCCCAAAATAATTTTTTACAATTTTGCAACAAAACCAGAAACGTTTCCAGAATTACGAAAATAGCCCAGAACCTTTATTAATTACAATTTGGCCCAATTTGTTCAAAACACATCAAGATCAAATCCAATCAATCCCAAATTTGACATACATCAAATATACATCAAATTATAACATATATATGAAAATCCCGAAAATTTGAGTGGGTTAAGAACCCCAATTTCACAAATTACTCAAATTGGACAATTTACATTAAATTGACAAAATTCAATACTTTAATCTTCAAATTACCACACCAATTAAATCTCACCATCATGAAATTAATCAAGAACAATTCTAGGCTAATTATGAATGGCTAATTAACTCTAGAATGACAACTTTAATTTTTAATCAATTTATTAAGCTTAATTACACTAATTAGCTTTATAAATTAATTATACATGCTAATCACATCCAACAAGCTTCCAACAATTTTTAATTACAAACTTAAGAGTATAGAGATCAATCTTAACAACACAATTGAAGAGAAGATTAATAGAAACAATTTCTATCTTAAAGAAAATTGAAGAGTACTTATAAAAATTTCCAAAATAAGCTTTCCCCTTTTATTTTCTTTCAAAACCTCTCAATTCTCTCTTTGCAATTTTGTTTTGGAAATGTCTTAATGTTGTTTGCTGTTTTTGGGCGTGTATATGCCCACTGGAAATTTAAAACCAAAACACACCTTTTTGAATTTTCATTTGGCCGATTATTTTGATAACAAAATAAACATCAATTATACTATTTTTGTTCAAAATTCATTAAGACACATTTTGTTAAATTAAAGTTAACACTTTAACTTTAATAAAGCAATCAAAATGTGTTCCAATGGCATCATGCCATTTCCAACTTTAATAAAGCAAAAAATCAATACAAAGATATTTTTAATATTAATTAATTAATTATTTAACAATTAAATAATTAAATAATAAATATAAATATCTCAAATATATGTATTATATTTATATTAAATATCTCAAATACTTATATTAATGATAAATGTTAAATATCACAATTTTATATTTAATTAATGTGTATTAAATAATATCAAATATTAAATAAAAATACACATTAATTCAGGAATGACGATCAAGACCCGATTGCATGTATTTTTCGTTTAATCATTAAACGAGTTATAAATAATCAGTATTATTCATAACAGTTGCCCTAGTTCTCTACGAGTATATTTCATTAGTGAGACTCTCTAGATTCAGGCATATCCGTCACGAAATCTAATTTCGTGTCCATAATTCACCAACCCGTAAATTATGACGACCACAGATAAACTCACTGAATCATACAGGTCGAGGTCACTACATACGTATAATCCCTCCGTCACAAGTATCCGGATTATCCCAAAGATATAGAGATAAACGTCAAATCTCTATAGGAATAATCCCGTTGACATATCTATTAGCAATCTATAAATTAACATTCGAAACTCACTTTCGAATTGTACTATGGCCATAGATTTAACAGATTGCTAATCACATTATGGACTACCTATGCTCTGTACACAGAACTGACAGATCCTTTCTTGATACACACAAGATATCATGAGCATGAGTCCACACCCAACGAACAGGCAGAGGTCTGATCTAAATAGATCGCTGACGTGACTGCTATCTAAGTGTGGAGGATAACTCATATATCCACAGTGGTATCTCAAGTCAAAGAATCACTATGCTACTCAACCCGAGAAGATTCCTATTGACGTTGGTGTACCATCTATTAGGAAATCTTCGGTGAGTCGTTCAGTATTTATCAAATAAACACCTACACGTCTATACGAGTCTCCCTAGACTCATGGTTCATTGGGATAAATCATCGGACCAAGTCCGATATACGACATGTACTGGTCTCAACGGATTTTACTAACCAACCCGTATCAGTAAATCATGACCAGGAACTTAATTTACGGATATACAACTTATAGTGACACTTCCTAATGTCAATTACAAGCTATGTTGTAAATGTGCACTACGTTATAAATCCTAGGGTCTTTGTCTAATATATATACATATCACTAAACTAAATTTAGTTTCAATCTAATCGAAATTAGATCGAATACGTATATAAAAGACAATAGGTGCTTCCATTAAATTATTAATATTATGGAAAAAGGTATTGCTCGTATTCATGAATCAAACATAAATACGATCCGGATTGGAGCTCAGAGCACCAACCCTAACAATTTTCATATATTATATTATATATACATATATATCACTATTTTATTGGTGAGGTCATGTTGAGAGTATGAGTGCTTTACTTGCCGAGCTCTTTAAGCTCACTCATCTTTTCCCTAAACATTCCAGGTAGTTCGCGAGTACAGCAGAAGCAGTACCTGATTTGGATCCACGTGCCACCGTTATTTTTCGGGTTGGTCCTAACATTTGAGTCGTCATTTGCATATATTTAAGACTTGTGTTGTAAACCATACAAATTATGTATAATTCATGTATTTGTAACATAAGATGTATTAATAGTGCATATTTGTTTGGTTGGTTTGACATATAGAATGCTCGAGCTAAAAAAGTCTGCGAACCTCTTTCTAGGGTTGGGCCCGCTCTAGGGAGAGGGTCATGACAGATTTGGTATCAGAGCTTAGGGTTTAGTTTCTGTAGACACATTACATTAGACGAGGATATTAAAAAAGTAGTTTTGTGTCTGTAGAAAAATGTCTGGACGTGACCGTGGTATTGGTACTCAACATGGGAGAGGGATAATTTGACGATATGTGAGAATGTCGTGTAATAATGTAGAGAGACCTCACACTTATTCGATAGATCTTGAATTTGATATAGCTTTATCTGGTATTCCACCGATCGTTGAGGATAACGAGGGTTCTAGACTTTTACCTCTAGTAGTTTTGATAGTTGCCCACATCGATATTCCTGTAGCTGCATCTGACGTGATTTTTACGGCTGTATCTAATATGAACCTCTTGTTGTAGTTACAACGTCGTCGTGGGTCAATAAGTTGAAGACATTCGAACTTTGGGTTTTGAGAAGGAGTAATAAGA
>SKCR01021751.1:0-126810 GCA_019454045.1 Zanthoxylum bungeanum | reverse complement strand
ATGCCACTCAACAGAGCAAACCATCCATGGAAGATCTACTAATCCAGATGGCGAATCAGAACAAGTTTCTTGCAGAGTGGAATCATGAAAACGCAAAGAATATTGTGAGATTTGAAGCGTTGGTACAAAGCCAAGCCGCATCTTTGAAGAAAGTAGAAAATCAATTGGGACAGTTGACGAGTGGGCAAAAATATAGACCGCATGGTCCCCTCCTGATTGATACAGAACCTAACCTGAAGGACTGTCATTGAAAAAGACATTGGGGTACGATAGTCTACAGAGAGGGAAATATGACCGATGAAAGAAAAATGGGTAGATGAAGAGAATAAGAAGAAATAAATCTCTATCGATTATTCACCCACCATTCCCTCAACGCTTGCATAAGAAAGCAGTCCCGATAGATGACTCACCTCCTCCTTTCCCCCAACATATGTAGAAGTAGTTCTTAAAGTTTCTAGAGATTTTGAAGAAGTTACACATCAACATTCCCTTCGCAGAGAAATTGGAGCAGATGCCCGCATATTTCAAGTTTAGGAATGAGATCATGTCCAAGAAGAGAAATCTGGATGAATTTAAAATTGTGGCACTCACTAAAGAGTGTAATGCAATATTACAGAAGAAGCTTCCACCAAAGATGAAGGATCATGGCAGCTTTACCAAACCACGCACCATTGGAAATCGGTATTTTGGTAAATGTTTATGTGATTTAGGTGCAAACATTAACTTGATGCCTCTCTCTATTTACAAGAAACTTGGCCTATGAGAGGCGAAGATTAACATGGTCACCTTGCAACTGGAAGACATATGCCTCACTTACCCCAAGGGAGTAACAGAGGATATGCTCGTCAAAGTGGATAAATTTTACTTCCAAGATATGGAAGAAGATCGTGATGTTTCTATCATCCTTGGAATGCCCTTCTTAGTAATAGGTGGAACGCTCATTGATGTATATAAATGTGAGCTAACCATGATAGTTCAAGATCACGAGGGGACCTTCCATGTCTTCAAAGCCATGTCATGCCCACAAGATGATGAAGAGTGCCAAATGATATACAATGTAGGAGGTGTTGGTAAAGAAACATTTAATATGAGCTACCATGATGATAGTCTTGAAGCATGCCTGCTGAAGATACCGAGCACAGAGGAAATTAATACAAGAGAAAATATGCATGTTTGTGATGCATCTCCTCATGTCAGTGTTGACCCACAAGTGGAACCATTCGAAGAGCCGTTTACGGAACCAAATGGGCGGTATATGGATAAACTTCTGCAACTTAACGATCGATCCTTGACATCTCATAGTCAGTAGATGAGTGTGAATAATAAGACCTATAGGACTGTCCTATCAAAGACTTCTAAACTTACAAAGCCACCATGACCAATTGGGTAGTTATGTCTAGCTGAAAATGTTAAACTTAACGATAGCTGTGAGGCAACCCACACGTTTTATTTATTTTCGTTTATTTCTAACTTTATAGTTAATTTTTGTTATTTGTGTGTTTAATTGTTTGTTTCTTTGTTTATTTATACATGTACTGTCACGAGTAGCATAACCTACACAACTATAAATTTATTAGAGACAAGTAAGATGGCAGTGCACCACAATACCCTGTAATCATCAGGCATAAACTCTTACCGAAGAGTTAGAGTGACCCTCATACGGTAGTGTCGTTCCCTCTATGCCATTATTTGACTTTATTTTATAACATTGAGGACAATGCAACTATTAAGTTTGAGGGTGTCTATATGCGTTTTTCGTTTGCTAGGTGTGTGTTACTGATATACTTTAAAAATTAAAAAAAAATCATTAGTAGTAAAACGTAAGTCCAATGATGAGTTTGTTTGTCTTAGTGTGAAGTTTTAGAGAATAATAAGTGCCTGAATTTCTTTTATTCGATGTCTTCAGTAGGTGATATAGGTTAGACTCGTATACACTTAAAAGTAAGTTTCTAGTAGTAAAAACCTAGTTAGTTGATAAAGTGTCGAGTCGAGATAATTATTTGATGATGAATGAATGTTTTCTTATATATATGTCTCTGTTTGTTATATTTAGAATGTTTGCTACGGCTTAAAAAAGAAAAACATTATTGAAAAAAAGAAAAAATAAAAGAAAAAAATAAAACCACTTATAATCTTAAGCGTGAAGCTACCCATGGGCGAGCGGTAGGACCACCATGAGGAGAAATGCTACCTTAAAGGGTAAGTGGGTCGAAAGAAAAAAAAAGAGAAAAATCATACCATATTGAGCGCAAGTTGCTGAGATATAGCACTTTTGAGATATTTAGGTTGGTTTGACTCATTGAAATTCAATTCTTAAGACGAAATCATCGAGTTGACTTACCTATGAGTCGAGCTTTGACCTAACCTTCACACACACACTATGAGTCTAACTTAGATAATTTATCCAAGAATTTGGATATAAGTTGAATCGAGCACTTTGAATGTTTCTTAAACTTCGTTACTAGGCATTGTCTGAGGACAATGTCATGTTTAACTCCCCATGACTGTTTTGGTTGTTTTAATTGTTTCTTTTTATATTTTTGTGTGTTTTCTTGTTAGACGTTTGTGGATGTCGTCGATGTAATCCCTCATGAGACTATAACTCGTCCACTAGAGTCGTCTAGAGGTTTAAAGGCTTATTGCATATGCTAAATGCAATCGTGATCCCTACGAAAGTGGATTAGGTTAATTTATTTGAGTTTGTTTATTTTTGTTTATTTCTTTTTATTTTGCTCGAGGAGTAGCAAAATGTTAAGTTTGTGGTGTGTAAGCGGTCAATATATCTATATTTACCGCCCATATATCTTGCATTTTATCTGTTATTTCGAGCTTTATGAATATTTTGATATGTTTTGGGTATGTTTTGTAGGTCTGGAGCATAATAAGACCAATTCAGACTTATCGAGCGAAAAAATGATAAATTTGGAGCTCAAACGGGTCGTCTTCTATGAGCCACATTACAAGTCGAGTCGTACCGTTGTGTATTTTCGAGACAAAATCTAAATTTTGTTACACGTCATGACACAGGTCTATACAAGATACCTCACAGAAGCATCCGCGTCGCGACGTGCCTTGATTCTTGGTCACATCCCAGTATATCCAGGGCATGGCCAGCAAGAGATAGTGAAACCATCTCCATAAGCCTCTGACATGTACATGCATAACTTGTCTTGATTCATAACTGATATGTCTATTTTGAATGTATGCATGTCTTCTATACAATGCATATGAATTACATAAAAACAAACTTTATATGTCATGCCATATACATGTATATATAACTCAGCCTCATGGAATTTCTTGGAAAATATAAAAATATTTAGACCCTTGACACTGTGAACCCAGAGACTGATACTATTGACTGCGATTGGTGTACATCCTCTCCAAAGTTTATCAGCTACATGTATGAAATCCTGCAACACAAAACTAAAAATAGAGAAGTAAGTCGTATGAATGACCTAGTGAATGAATGCTGACAATGAAAGTAAAATATAAAGGTACATGATTTTCATAAATAACCACATTTGCAATTTAGATTCTTGAAGACATAAACTTACAAAGTCGTGAACACATATCGTAGATCATGAAACATGAAGCGGAGATCTTGAAATTTAAATTATAAATCATTTATTTTAACCTTAAACATGAAGCATAACTATAACACGAACGAAAAATCTATAAACATGGCTAATAACATGTGACCACAAACTAATAACTATAACATAGACTGTAAACTGAAAACTGAAAACTGAAAACATGACATGGACTCTATGACCTGACTTGAAAACTATGAACATGACTTGAAACTATAAACTTGAACTAAATTTGTAATCATGACTATAACTGTAACATGTAGATTACAAACAAGACTGAAAATTGCATAACGTGATCTTATAAACATGGCTGAAAATTGTTAACATAAATTAACAACCGAACCATGAACTGAAAATATAAACATGAACGTAAACTGTAAAATTGAACTACAACCGTAAACATGATAACATGATTGCAAACTATAAACCTGACTTAAAATGCATGATTCGTATACCGTATCGTGGACATGAAAATTATAAACATGGGTTGAAAACATATCAAAAACTTATAACTGTACACATGATTGTAAACTGGAATCTTAAATTGTAATCATGACTTGGAAACGTGTTCATGAACTTAAACCATAAACATGAATGAAAACTATAATCATGAATTTAAATTTGTAAACTGTGAACATAACTAGAATATGTAAATATGAACTGAAAACATAATCAAGACTGTAAACTGAAAAGAACATAATGTACATGAAAAACTTAAACTATAATCCTAAGTTGTATCTATAAACATAAACTGTAAACGTGCTCATGAAAATAATGACGTAAACTTTAAACATAAACGTGATCTGAAAATCATATACATGTCTTGAAAACTAAAAATGACTTGAAACCATAAACGAGACTTGAAATTGTACGTTAGAACTAAAAACTGTGATCATGACTGTAAAATGTTTGAAACTGTAAAGCGTAAACTTACAAACGTGACCGATAGCATGAGTTGAACCTAAATAATGGGCTGAGAACGTAAAAATGTAGCAATACTAGAGACATAAACATGAACTGACATAATCGTTACTTTAAACCAAAAAACTTATACCGAAATCATGAACTGCAAATTGTAACCTGTAAACATGAATTGAAAACAAATCATAACCTGAAAAACTCAAACGTGGACTAAAACGTAAACATGAGTTGAAAACATAAGCGTCTGAATCCAAAATTTATACTTAAAATCACATGATGAAAAATAACTTGCATGAAAATCTCACCAGGATCGTAACCTAGGGGCGTGATGAAACCTACTTAACGGGCCTAGCACCGCGTAAGCATGGGAACATGAACGTGAATGTGCCTAAGAGGGTCACTGAAAGACCATTAAGCTTGCTGAGCTGAACATACCGCAGATAACTATATATGAGTGGATGATACTGTTGGACAATTATGACCCATAGCGTCACTATTTGTAAAAGACATTGTGTTTTTGTACAAATTAATTATGTAGCAATGGAAATTGCCTTTTATCATTTCGTAATTAGATTACTTAAATGTGTGAATGATGAAAGTCCTTATGATTAGTTCCGGATTGAGATGATATGAGACAGTATCAATCCACGACGGTTTAATCATTAAATATCCCTAGTCGTAGTATTATCGAGACTGGACATCGATAATGCGGAATAGACTAGTATCGCACTTGTGCGTGTTATGGAAGCGTAACAACATAGTTCTCATATATTTAAGTATTGGATACTTATGCAAGTGTGGTATGAGGTTGTGTTTTACCGATGGTACGGAAAACAGCTTCGCTCTGGATAGACCCATCGGAATCCCATTGGTAGTATGACTATGTGTCTATGGGAGTCCGCATCAGGGTAGGTGTATTTGGTCTTAACCTGAGACTTCCATCGCTAGTACTCGCGACAATCAATACGTTTTGGTTTTGGTCGTCCAGGACTTTAACAGGTTCTGTGTACTCCTCTTCTGGGTTTATTGAGAATCGTAGTGTATTGGATGTGATGTCAAGACAGAAGTATCACTTCAGTCATATGGAGATGATGGTCACGCAGGGATACAAAACTGGTTCTCTAAAAGGTTGCAACCATCGGGATAATATGACTAGGTCTGATTATCCGAAAATAAAAAGAGACTAGTTGCTAGTGATCCGATATATGCTTCATACGGGGCATACACTATTCCAACCCCAGGCCTTGCATGTGACATCCGATACTGGATCACAAGATACGCAATACTACGTATACTACGCCTAACATAGATTATATATTCCATTAAGAATATTTCTGGAGAATTGGGTAGGCATGGTGCTTTGCTAGAAGCCAACCTTGTCTCGTAAATCGGTAAAAATGTAGTACGAGGTACGTACATGTTCGGATAGTCTGACGACCGGATTTACTGCCAACATATCCAGGGATCTCTTAGGTTTCTTCCCGAAGATTCACCAATGACGTATGATTCGAACTTTATTAATCTGAGATTAATAGCGGAGAGACTAGAGACTTTATCTGGGATAAAGTACTATTTGAAGAGAGAGAACGATTAATTTGGAATTAATCGATAAAATAATATATTCGATATATTATACGAAATTGGATTTCGACGCGGAATTAAAATTGGATTTTAATTCGGGCTAACGAATTGATTTAGAATTAATTCGCAAGCGATGTGAATAGTAATTTTGGTAGGCATGATTATTTAATTAAATTTGATTTAATTACGACGCAACGGAAAACTCGTTAATTTGGAATTAACGAAACCGAGCCCGGAATGTGTTTGCGACGCCACTCCGATTTTGAATCAAGTGCGGCCGCAAGTCACATCGCGAGTCACATCACTCATCACTTTAGTGATAGATGTCAAGTCACCTTTTTGGTGAGTGACATGCAGTCACTATTCATGATGTTGGTTGGTGTGGGCATTTAATGCCATTTTGGAGCAAAAATTGGCTTTGACTTTTTGGAAAGGTTATACCAATTTTTTGGTAATTGTTTTTCATTATGTTTTTTAGAAAAACAAATTGAAGAACATAAGAAAGAAACTCTCTCTCCCAAATCCTTGCCTTTGCCGTAGCTCTCCAAGGTGAAGGAGGAATTGTTTTTCTTTCATCTTTTGCTAGCACAAACAAGGAATCAATACAAGGTGTTAGGGAAACCAATCTAAGAGCTTGGGATCCATTCAAAGCTTGGAGCTTGTTCAACATCATCAAAAAAATCCACCTTGGCCGATAGCTTCAAGCAAGGAGGAAAGGTTTTGTTGATCATCACTTCCAAAGCCGTTCAATGTAAGTGTGTTTCCGCCACTCTTCTTTGCGTATTCATTCTATTTCTATGCTTAATATGATCTTGGGATTAACATAGAAACCCAACAATGGTATCATTGAGCCATTTTGAGCATGAAATAACTTAGGGTAAAATTTGGGTAAATTGATTTTGAGCATGTTTTGACTAAATTACTTGTTTGAGCATGCTTGTATATGGATGACTTGGAGTTATTTATGATCAATTTCATGAAAAATTAATTGGATCAATTTTTCCCCTTTATCTTGGCTTGGCCGAGAGTTTGATACCCTTATTAGTCATGGTATTTTATTCATTTGATCATTGGATGACTTGAAACAATTGGGTAATGTTGATTTGAGATTCAATCGGATTGAAAACGAAATCGGACAAATAAAACCCACAAATGCCTGATTTTTTGAATCAATTATGTTGGACATAAGTTGAGGATAATAAGCATGATTAATGGATTAGATTAGTATTTTGGAAATGTTAATTTAATAGATTAATCATGGCTAAACACTTTGGTTTATTTAATTATGAATTTTGGAAAATTGGAATTTAATAAATTGGGCTTGATTTTGAATTGGGCTTGTAATTGTTGTATTTGGGCATTATGGACTTGGTTGGGCCAAGTAGTTTTGGGCCAAATGGATTGGATCCATATTGGGCCTAAATCATTCCATTAAGTCCAAATATAACAAATGGGTTTTAAATGTTTAATTGGGCCTAAATTGGTTTCTTGGCAAATAAGGGTGATTCCTTACTTGGGCCTTGGTATTTGGGTTTGACCCATATTGACCAAAGCCCATGCCTTATGAAATCAATTGAAAACCCATTAGACTTTAATTAAACTACATCGGATGTTAATTGGGCTTTGAGACCCATTTAGATTAGATTTGGAATCTAAGTCGTTAAAGCGCATTAAAAAGTGTGGCTATTTAATTTGGAATTAAATAAATGAATTAGTATTGAATACGAATTAAATTAGATTTAAAGAGTAGTTCGATATAATTCAAGAATTCGTACTTTGAGTACTTATTCTCAAACGAGTTGGACTCGCGCAAATCAAATCATTGGATGATCACTAATATTCAAAGATTAATTAATTTGATTAGATTGATTGAATAACATGCTATGAATGAATACATGGATGTGATGAATGAATAGCGTATATCGGATGGATATTAGAAGGGAAAGGGCAATTTTAGAAATTATTGTAAATTTAGAATTTATAAATTGGACATGCGTGTCCAGCCTTCTCTCTCATTGATTCTTTGTATTCTCTTCTCACCTAATTCCCCTCAATGTTAATGAGGTTTCTATTATTGTATTATGTAATTGGGTAGAATTAGAATAGTGCTAGCCGGAGAGAGGAAATGAAGTGATTTGTTCTAGGAATAAATTGTTAAATATCCATCCGCATATCGTTATTAATTTACTTTCTACGCCTTATTATGCTTTTAGAATGCATGCTTAAGGGTGTATGATGAGACCTAACAAAGATAATAAATTGGTTGCCAATTTACGCGAAAAACCCTCAAAACATATTAAGCGTTTTCCTTCCATTGAGTGATTCTTACTCAAGATCCAAAATTGGCACTGGTTTGTTGGCCAAAGTCAAGACTTTGTCAATTGCGGATGTGTTTGAATCATGAAAGCTTTATTCCATATCGGTGTCTTGTCCAAGTTGTGATTTGTTGGCCAAAGTCAAGATCACTTCTTGTCCATGGACATTGATTACGAAGCTTTCCAAGGTCAATGGGTCCCGCTTAACTAGAATCATTAAGCTTATTGTGCCAAAGCCAAGACTTAGTTGATTAAGAGGAAAAGGTTAGGAAAATATATTGGATATATTGGCATATATATTGTATATATGTTTTGGACTTGGAGGTCCACCTATCGGATCTAGGAATTGGATGAGATCCAATTGATCTTCGAGATCTACCTAGTTAAATATCATACAGCTTGTTGGCCAAAGTCAAGGTTGTGTGTTATTTAACGGGATTCTAGCCCACTAGGAAACTAGTTTTCCCGAGTACTCCAGAGAGGGTTAGAGGCTCACCGAAAAATAGTGGGAGGCTAGTATTGAATTTGCTATTTCATTCAAATACTTAGTTTTACGCGCTTTCAAATTATTTCGTCAAAATTATTTTATTAGTTGGACTAATATTATGTTATTTTTCTTGTAACAGTTAGACTGTACCCTTACATTGATTATTGGATAGTTAGACTATCGCAATTAAAATGACTGGAAAGAACAGTGTCAGGGACATCATCATGGGCGATAATGTCTTTAACGGGACTAACTTTTCCGATTGGGATATGAATCTAAGGATAGTCCTTGGATCCGAGAGGCTGCTATATACTATAGAGAGACCTCTTGGGCTTAAGCCCAGATCTGATCAGTTGCTCGAGCTAGATCTTTGGAAGACACATAGTGATGACAACGCAACTGCTCAATCTATCATGCTTGCTGCTATGACTCAGCAATTCCGTCGACAGAACAAAGGATTGGATCCCTATAACATGTTGGTGAAGTTGAATGATCTACACCTATCTAATCTTATATCGCAAAGATATGAGTTACAGAAGAAGCTCTTCCACACTCGGATGTCGGAGGGTACATCTGTTGAACATCATGTGACACAGATGATTGCCGATATCGAGCAGCTTGGACAAATGGGGATTGTCTTTGAGATAGAGACCTCTATAGATTTGATCTTGCAGTCTCTCCCCGACACTTGGAGTGGGTTCATCATGAACTACAATATGATGAACCAAGAGTAGACTCTTGGAGAGCTGATGTCCACGCTGCGTGAGGTAGAAAATGAGCTTCTTAAGGGTAAGAAGCGTGAGGCGCACTTCGCTTCTACATCTCGGACTCCGAGGGCTGGGCCCAAGGCGACAGGAGGTATCAAGAAGAAGAAGAAAAAGAAGGGCAAAGGCAAAGCGTCAAAGGCTTCTGGGAAGCCTAAGGACAAGTCTCAGGATGTATGCCTCCAGTGCGGGAAGTGTTGGAAAATACTAAGCATCCCAAGATCATTTCAAGCATTGAAAATAAGTTCGAATACAACGAGGGAGTTTCGGAATACTCACATCGAGCGGTTGAGCGACGCGGCAAGCAACAAAACTCAAAATCTGCTCACTGGTTGGTCACGACAGTGACTGATTTTGCTCCATGGTGTGCTCGGTAATCATCAAGGTTTTTAAGCTCCAAACTTCGTCAAACGATTCCCGGCTCATGGGTGGACTTCCCTATCACCTTCGCATGTCTCTCGGAGTGCTAGCTCTCTTGATTTTTTCCATAAAAATCAAACACTTTGCTTCTCATTTTCACTTTGGCTCACGGCAGTTCACTGCCAAACCAGAAGAAAAATCAGACCCAAGGGCGTGAGAGAGGAGAGAAATTGGAGAGGAGAGATGTGTGTTGAAATGTTGAAAAGTGTATCTAATACACTTATATATTTTCCATAAAATAAATAAAGGATTTACCAAATATTTGGCTTTCCAAAAGTCAAATAATCAAATCCAACAACCATTCCAACAACTACCATCAAGTCACATCAATCAATCAATCAATTGTCACATCACTCAAAGTGACATGATTTGACGCTTGATGTGACTAGATATTTGACGTTTTATTTGACTTGCGTGTCGCACTCGAATTCGAAATGCGAATGCACTCGCAAACAATCCCGGGCTCGGGTTCGCTAATTCCAAATTAACAAATTTTCCGTTGCGACGCAATTAAATGATTACGCCTAGCGAAGTCACTATTCACGTTGCTAACGAATTAATTCTAAATTAATTCGTTCTCCCGAATTAAAATCTAATTTCAATTCCGCGTCGAAATCCAATTTTGTTTGATATATCAAATATATTAATTTATCGATTAATTCCAAATTAATCGTTATCTCTCTTTAATTGATATTTTATCCTAGATAAAATATCTCCGCAATTAATACCAGATTAATTTTCTCTCTCATTTTATTAATCCCAGATTAATTAAAAGTGCGAGTCATACGTCATCGGTGAATCTTCGGGAAGCGACCCATGAGATCCCCGGATATGTTGGTAGTAAATTCGGTCGTCGGACTATCCGAACACGTAAGTACCTAGTACTACGTTTGTACCGATTTACAAGACAATGTTGGCTTCTAGCAAAGCGTCATGCCTACCCAATTCTCCAGAAATATCCTTACAGGAATATAAGGATCTATATCAAGTGTAGTATACGTAGTATTGCATATTTCGATCCAGTATAATACTAGTCTTTTACGTATTCATCGATGTCCAATCTCGATAATACTCTGACTATGGATATTTAATGATTTATCCTTCGTGGATTCATACTGTCTCATATCATTCTCAATCCAGGAACAAATCATAAGGACCTCTTATCATTTATACATCTAGGTGATCTAATCACAAATGATAAGAGTGTAATCTCCTTTGTCACATAGTTAATTTGTACAACAACACCATGATTTGTACAAATAGTGACGCTATGGGTCATAATTGTCCAACAATCTCCCACTTGGCCTATAGCCAGTCACTCGAGTGTCTTACACCCGAACTATGTACGGTTGGCTCAAATTTGCTGAGAAAAGCTTTCGTCAGCGGATTTGCATGATTATCGTCTGATGCGATTTATACGATCATCACATCGCCACGATGTATGATCCGAACGAATCAGATGAGTATCGAAGTATGTATCTGGATCGTTGATGAGACCATTAATTCTTTAGCCTGTGCTCAAGCCTAGCTCAGCTGCTAACAGAATTATATCTAATCTAATTAGATTTATTATCGACCCAGAAGGCTTCTATTGCTGCCTCAGCTGCAGCAATAACCCGCATTTGTTGTTTATTCAGTAACAGTATCTTCCTTGGAAGATTTCCAGCTCACTGTTCCATTGTTCAAACTGTATAGTACCGTTTTACGACTTATAGTCATTCAATCGGTTTAGGAAACTTGCTACAGTGATCCCAGTCACTTCAAGTTCTCATTCTTCATAGATTAAGACAACATCCTTAGATCTCTAAGATACTAAGTATGCTCTTAACATCAATCCAGTGACTATCACTTGGATTGGCCTGATTGTGAATCCATATGCTCAAAGGGTATGAGACATCAGGTCGCGTACATTTTTCAATGTACGATTTCTCAGAGAGTTTCAACAACTTTTAGATCTAACCCAGTAGATCTTTATTCCTATAATAAAGGTTGTTTCTCCCAAGAATTCCACGGAGAATTTTCTCGAAAGCCAAGCTTTCACCGATTATATTATGGGAATATAATTTCCAAGAAATGACATATTATCATTATTTTATAGGACATTTATTGTCAGTGCGCTCCCACTAACCTCCTTATATACACAAGAATCATTTTTGTTTTGAATTAAATCATACACTATTATGATTACATCAAAACGATAATTCTACGAACCTATGCTTGCTTCAATCCAAACATGGATCGTATAACCTGCAAACCTTGTTTGCTTGTTATGGTACGACAAAACCGACAGGATGTTGTAAGCATCCTCCAAAAGGTTTCCTTTTCAGGAAAGCGATTTTCCCGTAAAGCTGTCATATTTCATAAATGAAACACGCAGATTTAGCAAGCATTATCCAAATGGATTTACCGTCGCAACAGTTAAAAGGTTGAATCGTAATCAACACAATGTTGATAACGATACCTTTCCGCTAAAAGCCTAGCTTTATACGTTGGTATGTTGCCATCCATGTATGTTGCCATCCATGTATGTCTTCCTTGAAGACTTATAGTACCAATAGGCACAATGCCTTGCGGTACATCAACTAGTATCCAAACCTGTTGATATACATGGAATCCAATTTGGATGTCATGGCACTTTGCCATAATAGGGAGTCGATATCTTGTATCACTTCCTCATACGTAGTCAGTTGGTATTCCTCAATAAGATAGAAATCTTTATGAGGTGAGATCAGAAACCCATACCCCAGGTTGTTTTCTGATTCTCCATGACATATGCGGTTCTTGTGTATTCGAAGATTACTGGTATAGTTTCAACCTTTATGAACTATTTATGTTCCATTAGGAATCGATGCTAGGAATAGTATTACTCTGATTTTCATCGAGTTTTACTATCCTCCCACTTACCACTGCATATCGGTATTCCTCTTAGGAAAACTGCATGGTGAGCAACAATTACATTGTTCTCTAGTGAGTTGTATAAGTACAATACTTTGGTATCCCTAGGATAACCTACAATTGGCATTTATCCAATTTGGGTTCTAGTTTGGTATCATCCAAACATATGCCTATCATACCCAAATATTCAGGAATGTGAAACCCGGTTTCTTTCCCGTTCATATCTAATATGATATCTGTCAAACAGATTTTTATGGAACCTTATTCTAAATAAGTTCTGCACTGTTAATGCTTATCCGTTGAAGGACATGGTAGCTCAGAGCGACTCATGAGTAACCTTATCGTGTCCAACAAAATTCGGTTTATCCGTTCAGACACACTGTCAAACTAACGTGTTCCGGGAGGAGTCCTCTTTGAAAGAATACTATACTCTTTCAAGTATATTAGAAAATTATTGCTTAAGTATTTTCATCATGGTCTAACCGTGATGATTTTATACTTTAGCTGATCTGTTTGTCTATTTCGTGTCGAAATTATAAAAGTTTCTGATTTGTGATCTTCAAAAGAAACACATAACCATAACGCGATGCCACATCCGTAAAGGTCACGAAATATTCATATCCACCTCTAGCCTAGCTAGACATGGGCCCACTTGCTTCACTATGAGCTAGGGCTAACAGATCAGTGGCATTTATACTTTTACCAAGTAAATAGTGTTTTAGGAACTTTTCCCAATAAACTAGATTCGTAGACTTTATTTGATTGGAATCAAATCAGTCCAAGTACCCACTCTTCAAAAGTGTGGATATACGATTCTTGTTTAAATGTGTCCTAGACAACAATGCCACAATTAGTTTCTCCTGATCAAATCAGTTTGAGCTATTTGTTTGTCATGTTTTACATTTGAGATTTATTTATATTCAAAATATAAATTCTGTTATTCACATCTAATGTGTTTATCTCAATATCATCTTTATATAATAAAACACTTTAGTGTTCTAGAATATAAAGGTTCACCCGCAGCGGGTCAAACACTGATACAGAGATAATGTTTCTAGTCAAACTAGTTACATTATAACAGTTCCAATTTTAGGTACACACCTGAAAGGTAGTTCCTAAACTTAGGTATCTACGGTTGAAACAGCGACTTTCGTCCCGTTTACGATTCGCAGATTAATCTCTATTGAAGTCAGTATCCTGTTCAAAACAGATTCTGATCATCAATACATATATTTTATGTACCACACTAAGTATTTAAAATCCAATTTTAATACTAGTAGTGAACATAATTATGACAAACATATTTGAAGTCAGAGCCTTGGTCGTCTTCAATTCCTTCATGTCTGCTTTGACCAAACGGCAGTCACGCTTCCGCGATCCCATTTGCCACAATTTAGGCAGACATTTTGAGATATGTCATTTATCTTCCCAGAAGATTATAATGATTTTGCCTTTGCCCTTTTCATATCCCAGAAGCCTTTGGCCAAGCCTTGGCCTTCTAGAATATCGAAGTAAGGTGCGCCTTGCGCTTCTTGCCATATTGCAAACTTTGACTTTGTCTCCTTGAGAATAGTCATTAACTCTCCAAGAGTTATTATTGCAATTTAGTACTTCTAAAATATAAATATAGATTTATGAAGATCCTTCAATTTCTTTATCATACTTTAAGGATCTAATCCTTAGTTCTGATTCAGAAATTAAGGAGTCTACTGCGACAAGCTAAATGGATTAAGCACTTAAGTTATCATTACATGAATCTTCCAAAGATCATGCTCTACTATTTGCTTAACTCCGGGCTTAGGCCTAATATATTATTTTATCAAATAAAGTAACTTATTAATTTCCAGGACCATCCTGAAATATATATTCCCAATTTGAAAATTAAACCATTTAAATACACTTTCCCTAGTATTATGTTTTAAATGTCAATCTTTCAATTTTATCTTGATTTTAATAGCCCAACTATTTAATCAACGATTTAGGTACTATTTATTATAATGATTACAATAGTCCAACTATTTAATCAACTATAATTTAATAGATTAAAATCAATTATATTGATTACTATAATCCAATTATAAAATAAACTATAAATGAATAGTTTGAATATAGTCCAACTATTTATTAAAATAATAATTTAAATATTAGTCCAACTAAAATTTAATTTATTTGACGAATGATATTTGATTGAGCGCGTATGGCAAGTAATTAAACGAATATTGCAAATTCAATTCTTGCCTCCCACTATTTTTCGGTGAGCCTCTAACCCTCTATCGAGTACTCGAGAAACCGTGTTTCCTAGCGGGCTAGGTGTTGGATTTTACTAATGTCCCAAGGATCAATAAACAAGCATGAAACATAAGTGAATACAACGAGGGAGTTGCAGAATACTCACAACGATCGGTTGAGCGACGCTTTGACGAACAAAAATTTCTTTTCTTCTCACTGCATGCTCGGCAGTCCACTGTCACAGTTCACTAAAATTTTCGGCCATTGTTGCTCAAGAATCCAAGCTCCAAGCTTCGTCAAACGATTCCCGACTCATGGGTGGACTTCTCTATCACCTTCGCATGATCCCGGAGTGTGCTAGCACTCTTGATTTTGCAATAAAATCACACTTGCTTCCCTTCTTGATCACGGTTTTGCCCTGCAAACCAGTGACGAAATTGCCTCCATGGGCGTGTAGATGAAGAGAGGAAAGAGAGAGAGAGAGAGAGTTGAAAATGTGTAAAGTGATTATTGATTTCTAAAAACAATTCTACATATACCAAATGTTAAAATAACAGTATATGTCTATCAAGCTTTCAAAAAGCTTTCAACCACTTCCATCAAGTCACATCTATCCATCAAGTTGTCAAGTCACATCAATCAAAGTGACAAGTGATTTGACGCTTGATGCGACTAATGATTTGACGCTTGATTTGACGCTTGATTTGACTTGCGTGCCGCACTTGAATTCGAAATGCGAATGCGCTCGCAAATAATCCCGGGCTCGGGTTCGCTAATTCCAAATTAATGAATTTTCCGTTGCGACGCAATTAAATGATTACTCCTAGTGAAGTCACTATTCACGTCGCTAACGAATTAATTCTAAATCAATTCGTTCGCCCGAATTAAAATTTAATTTCAATTCTACGTCGAAATCCAATTTCGTTTAATATATCGAATATATTAATTTATCGATTAATTTCAAATTAATCGTTCTCTCTCTTTAAATGATATTTTATCCCAGATAAAATATCTCCGCAGTTAATCCCAGATTAATTTTCTCTCTCATCTAATTAATCCCAGATTAATTAAAAGTGCGAGTCATACGTCATCGGTGAATCTTTGGGAAGCGACCCATGAGAACCTCGGATATGTTGGCAGTAAATTTGGTCGTCGGACTATCCGAACACGTAAGTACCTAGTACAACGTTTGCACCGATTTACAAGACAAGGTTGCCTTCTAGCAAAGCGCCATGCCTACCCAATTCTCCAGAAATATCCTTACAGGAATAAAGGATCTATATCAGTCATAGTATAAGTAGTATTACGTATTTCGATCCAGTATCGGATGATCACATGCAAGGCCTGGGGCTGGTACAGTGTCTGCCCCGTACGAAGCATATATCGGATTACGAGCAACTAGTCTTCTTAATATCGGATAATCATGACCAAGTCATATTATCCCGACGGTTGCAACCTTTTTAGAGAACCAGTTCTGTATCCCTGCGCGATCATCATCTCAATATGACTGGAGTGACACTTCCGTCTTGACACCACACCCAACACACTACGATTCTCAATATACCCAGCATAGGCGTACACAGAACCTATTAAAGCCCTGGACGACCGCAACCAAAGTATATTGATTGTCGCAAGTATTAGCGGTGCAAGTCTCAGGTTAAGACCAAATACACCTACCCTGATTTCAGACTTCCATAGACACATAGTCATACTACCAATGGAATTCCGAGGGGGTCTATCCAGAGCGAAGCTGTTTCCTATACCATCGGTAAAACACAACCTCCTATTACACTTGCATGAGTATCATACACCCAAATATATGAGAACTATGTCGTTGTGCCCTCACAACGCGCACAAGTGTAATACTAGTCTTTTACGCATTCATCGATGTCCAATCTCGATAATGCTCTGACTATGGATGTTTAATGATTTATCCTTCGTGGATTGATACTGTCTCATATCATTCTCAATCCAGGAACAAATCATAAGGACCTCCTATCATTTATATATCTTGGTGATCTAATCACAAATGATAAGAGTGCAATCTCCTTTGTCACATATTTAATTTGTACAACAACACCATGATCTTTACAAATAGTGACGCTATGGGTCATAATTGTCCAACACTAGGATCCCGTTAAATATCACACAATCTTGACTTTGGCCAACAAATTGTATGATAATTAACTAGGTAGATCTCTAAGATCAATTGGATCCAATCCAATTCCTAGATCCAGTAGGAGGACGTCCAAGTCCGAAACATATATCTTATATATGCCAATACATCCAATGTATTACCTAACCTTTTTCCTCTGAATCAACTAAGCCTTGGATTTGGCACAACAAACTTAGTGATCCCAGTTAAGCGCGACCCATTGACCATGGAAAGCTTCGTAATCAATGTCGATGGACAAGAAGTGGTCTTGACTTTGGCCAACAAACCACAACTTGGACAAGACACCAATATGGAACAAAGCTCTCGTGATTCAAACACATCCTCGATGGACAAAGGCCTTGACTTTGGCCAACAAGCCAATGCCAGTCTCGGATCTTGAGTGAGAATCACTCAATGGAAGGAAAAACGCTTAATATTTTGCGAGGGTTTTTCGAGTGCAAATTGGCAACCAATTTATTTTTATTGTTAAGGTCTCATCATCATACACCCTTAAACATGCATTCTAAATACATAATAAAGCGCGTATAATAAAATAATAATGATATGCGGATGGATACTTTACAAAATGATCCTAGATCAAATCTCTCCATTTCTCTCTCCCGCTAGCACATGTATTTACTTCTACCCATTACACTACACTTCTAAAGAAACCTCATTTACATTGAGGGGAATAGGTGAGAAGAGAATACAAAGAATAAGGAGGTAATAAGGCTGGACACGCAGGTCCAATTAATAAATCAAATTTATTACAACAATTTCTAAAATTACCCCACCCATCTAATATCCATCTGATATACATTATTCATGCATCACAACCATGTATTCACACAAGCATGTTATCAATCAATCTAATCAAATTAATTAATCTGATAATTAGTGATCATCCAATGTTCAAACAACGATTTGATTTTGCTCGAGTCAAACTCGTTTTGCGAATAAGTACTCAAAGTACGAATTCTCGAATTAAATTAAACTACAAAATTAAATCCAATTCAATTTGTATTTAATACTAATTCGCTATTTAATTCTAAATTAAATACTACACTTTATTAACGAACATTTACGACTAAATTCCAAATTTAATCGCTACGGGTCTCAAAGCCCGATTAATGTCCAACGTCAATTTAATTAAAGTCCAATGGGCTTTTAATTAATTTCTTAAAGCGTGGACTTTTGGTCAACTCAGGTCGAACCCAATAACCAAAGTCCAATCCGGGAGTTACCCCATAAGCTCAGAAATCAATTTAGGCCCATTAGGCCCAATTAAACTTTAAAGGTCCATTAGTCGCATTTGGGCTTTATGGAGGCGGTTTTGGGCCCAATTGGATCCAACCAATTTTTCCTAAACCCAACTTAGTACAACTAATCCCAATAAGCCCAATAACAACATTTCAAGCCCAATTTCCAAAATTAGCCCAATTCAATTAAATTACCAAATTCCAAATTCCCAATTTAATTACCTAAAGTGTATAAAATTATTAATCACCCAAATCAATATTTCCAAAACATCAAATTAGCCTAATTAATCATGCTTCTCATCATTAAATCATGTCCAACACAATTTAACAAAAATCAAACTCAAACATGCTTCATTAACTCTCGGTCAAGGGGAAATTTATATCCAATTTCAAATCCAATCCAATTGAATCAAATTAAACATTAAATCAACATTCCCAATTGATTTCTATGTTGGACAAAATGACCCATAGCGTCACTATTTGCACAGATCATTGTGTTGTTGTAGCAAATTAACTATGTGACAAGGAAATTGCACTCTCATCATTTGTGATTAGATCACCATAGATATATAATGAAGAGTGGTCCCTATGATTAGTTCCTGGATTGAGAATGATATGAGACAGTATCAGTCCCCGAAGGATTAATCATTAAATATCCATAGCCGGAGTATTATCGAGACTGGACATCGATAATGCAAAATAGGCTAGTATTGCACTTGTGTGCGTTGTGAGGGCACAACGGCATAGTTCTCATATATATAAGTATCGGATACTTATGCAAGTGCGATAGGAGGTCGTGTTTCACCGATAGTATGGGAAACAGCTTCGCTCTGGATAGACCCCTCGGAATCCCATTGGTATTATGACTATGTGTCTATGGGAGGCCGAAATCAAGGTAGGTGTGTATAGTCTTAACCTGAGACTTACATCGCTAATACTTACGATAATCGATAGACTTTGGTCTTGGTGGTACAGGGCTTTAACCGGTTCTGCGTACACCACCTCTGGGTTTATCAGAGAGTCGTAGTGTATTGGGTGTGATGTCAAGACGGAAGTATCACTTCAGTCATAGTGGAGATGATGTCACAGCGGATACGGTACTAGTGCTCTTGAGTGATGCGCATCCAATCGGGATATTGTGACCAGGTCATGAATATTCGATTATAGAGACTATGTTACCAGACATCCGATATGTGTTTCGGACGGGGCATACACTTATCCAGCCCCAGCCCTAGCACGTGACTATCCGATACTGGGCCGATATGCACAATACAATTGTATACTACGCTTGATACAGATCTTAATATTCTTAAATGGATATGTCCGGAGAATTGGGAAGACTTGGTGCTTTGCTAGGAGTCGACCTTGTCTAGTAAATCGGTAGAACGTAGTACTTGGTACGTACGTGATTCGGATACACCAACGACCGTAATTACTGCCCACGTATCCGGGGATCTCATGGGTCGCTTCCCGATAATCCACCGATGACGCACAACTCGCACTCTTGAATAATCTGGGATTATATAGAAGAGAGAGAAAATTAATCTAGGATTAATTATAGAGATATTTTATCTAGGATAAAATATCGTCTAGAGAGAGATAACGATAATTTGGAATTAATCGATTAAATTAATGGGTTATTTACGTTTCACACTACTAAAGTTATGATCAAATAACAATTGGGTACTATGAATATTAACATATTACATTTTATACTAAACTTATAAAAATTTAACATTTTACTACTTTTCCATCTAAATCGTTAGTTGACCGTTAGTTGACCATGACATCATATTGACATCCTAAGGATAAAAGAGTATTAACACACACATTATTATAAATTATAAATATTCTAATCAACGGTGGTAATCGTACGGCTGAATATTGGAAATAATGATTTTTGAGTATATCTCTTTTATTGTTATACTTTAAAGTATTTTGGTTATTATGAGAATTTTAATTATTAAATTATTTGGTAAATTAAATTCTTTATTTTATTGGGTTATATGGATAATTTAGAGATTGAAGTATTTTTAAATGTGATTGTTGATTGTATTTCTTTTATTGTTATATATAAGATTTAGATATGTTTTTTAAAGGGTATAATTATAATTTTCACTTTTATTTTATTTTGAGGATAAAACAGTCTTTTTAAAGGTCAACTGACGGTCAACTAACGGTTTGGATGGAAAAGTAGTAAAATGTTAAATTTTTATAAGTTTAGTAGTAAAATGTAATATGTTAATATTCATAGTACCCAATTGTTATTTGATCATAACTTTAGTAGTAAAACGTAAATAACCCTTAAATTAATATATTCGATATATTAAACGAAATTAGATTTCGACGCGGAATTAAAATTAGATTTTAATTCGGGCGAACGAATTAATTTAGAATTAATTCGTTAGCGACGTGAATAGTGAATTCGCTAGGCGTAATCATTTAATTACGACGCGACGGAAAAATCGTTAATTTGGAATTAGCGAACCCGAGCCCGAGTGTGATTGCGAGCGCATTCGTATTTCGAATTCGAGTGCGGCAACGCGAGTCGCATCAAGCGTCAAATCATTTGTCACATCAAGCGTCAAATCAAATGTCACTTTGAGTGATGTGATTGATTGATTGATGTGATTGATTGATTGAAAGACATGTCACTTTAATAAAGGTGATATGAATAGTGATGGATTTGACTAGAATAGTGTAAAGCATTTTGGAGGGAAAAACTTTAAGTTTTGGCTCCAAATTTCATGATAAATTGGATTTAATTAAATGAAATTGATTAATTATTTTGGAAAATATATAATCAAAAGTTTTACACATTTTTCATTAAGTCAAAAACACAATTCTCTCTCTCACTCTCTCATCTCTCTCACGCCAAAACAGTGGCTTTGCTCACTGGTTTTGAACTTCATTTGGGCGTGAATATTAGGGAAGCATGAGTGGGTTTTCATGGTGAAAATTCAAGTGCTAACACACTTACGAGTCTTGCGAAGGTGGTAGGGAGGTTCACCCATGAGGCGGGACTCATCCGACGAAGTTTGGAGCTTCGAAATGAGACCCGAAACTGCCCAAACCAGTGAAGTGAACTGCTGCAGTGGCGCCACCAAAACAGTGAGCTTTGCGGCTTCAATCGTCTTCAAATCGACTCAACCGATCGATGTGAGTATTCCGCTACCTCCGTTGATGTATTCACACATGTATTTCATGTCTTGTTTGATCTTGGGACCTAGATAATAACCAACATTCTAACTCATCCAATGAATCAAAAAAATCAAAATTCACCAAGAATTAGGGCACATCATCTCTCGGCCAAGCCATAGAATTTGGGAAAATTTGTTCCAAACACAATTTCAACAAATTGATCCAATCAATCCTCAATTAAAACACATTTAAACATATTCATTCATCCAATTTCATAAATAATGCTCAAACACATTTTTACCCAAATTTTAAGCCCAAAAATATTTTCATGCTTAACCTTGCTTTTGATACCATTGTTGGAAAATACTAAGCATCACAAGATCATTTCAAGCATTGAAAATAAGTGCGAATACAATGAGGGAGTTGCAGAATACTCACATCGAGCAGTTGAGCGACGCGACAAGCAACAAAACTCAAAATCTGCTCACTGGTTGGTCACGGCAGTGACTGATTTTGCTCCATGGTGTGCTCGGCAATCATCAAGGCTTTTGAGCTCCAAGCTTCGTCAAACGATTCCCGGCTCATAGGTGGACTTCCCTATCACCTTCGCATGTCTCTCGGAGTGCTAGCTCTCTTGATTTTTGCCACAAAAATCAAACATTTTGCTTCCCATTTTCACTTTGGCTCACGGCAGTTCACTGCCAAACCAGAAGAAAAATCAGCCCCAAGGGCGTGAGAGAGGAGAGAAATTGGAGAGGAGAGATGTGTGTTGAAATGTTGAAAAGTGTATCTAATACACTTATATATTTTCCATAAAATAAATAAAGGATTTACCAAATATTTGGCTTTCCAAAAGTCAAATAATCAAATCCAACAACCATTCCAACAACTACCATCAAGTCACATCAATCAATCAATCAATTGTCACATCATTCAAAGTGACATGATTTGACGCTTGAAGTGACTAGCGATTTGACGCTTGATTTGGCTTGCGTGCCGCACTCGAATTCGAAATGCGAATGCGCTCGCAAACAATCCCGAGGTCGGGTTCGCTAATTCCAAATTAACGAATTTTCCGTTGCGAAGCAATTAAATGATTACTCCTAGCGAAGTCACTATTCACGTCGTTAACGAATTAATTCTAAATTAACTCGTTCACCCAAATTAAAATCTAATTTCAATTTCGCGTCGAAATCCAATTTCGTTTAATATATCAAATATATTAATTTATCGATTAATTCCAAATTAATCGTTATCTCTCTTTAATTGATATTTTATCCCAAATAAAATATCTCCGTAATTAATCCCATATTAATTTTCTCTCTCATCTTATTAATCCCAGATTAACTAAAAGTGTGAGTCATACGTTATCGGTGAATCTTCAGAAAGCGACCCATGAGATCCCCGGATATGTTGGGAGTAAATTCGGTCGTCGGACTATCCGAACACGTAATTACCTAGTACTACGTTTGTACCAATTTACAAGACAAGATTGGATTCTAGCAAAGCGTCATGCCTACCCAATTCTCCAGAAATTTCCTTATAGGAATATAAGGATCTATACCAGGCGTAGTATACGTAGTATTGCGTATTTCGATCCAGTATTGGATGATCACATGCAAGGCCTGGGGCTGGTACAGTGTCTGCCCCATACGAAGCATATATCGGATTACGAGCAACTAGTCTCTTTAATATCAGATAATCATGACCAAGTCATACTATCCCGACGGTTACAACCTTTTTAGAGAACCAGTTTTGTATCCCTACGCGATCATCATCTCCATATGACTGAAGTGACACTTCCGTCTTGACATCACACCCAACACACTACGATTCTCGATATACCCAGAAGAGGTGTACACAGAAACCGGTTAAAGCCCTGGACGACCAAAACCAAAGTATATTGATTGTCGTAAGTATTAGCGGTGCAAGTCTTAGGTTAAGACCAAATACACCTACCCTGATTTCGGACTTCCATAGACACATAGTCATACTACCAATGGAATTGCGATGGGTCTATCCAGAGTGAAGCTATTTCCCGTACCATCGGTAAAACACAACCTCATATTACACTTGCATGAGTATCTTATACTCAAATATATGAGAACTATGTCGTTGTGCCCTCACAACGCGCACAAGTGTTATACTAGTCTTTTACGTATTCATCGATGTCCAATCTCGATGATACTCTGACTAGGGATATTTAATGATTTATCCTTCATGGATTGATATTTTCTCATATCATTCTCAATCTAGGAACAAATCATAAGGACCTCCTATCATTTATACATCTAGGTGATCTAATCACAAATGATAAGAGTGCAATCTCCTTTGTCACATAGTTAATTTGTACAAAAACACCATGATCTGTATAAATAGTGACGATATGGATCATAATTGTCCAACAGGAAGCGGGGTCACTAGAAGCGTGACTGCCGCGAGTACAAGGCGCTCCAGAATGAGATAAAGGCGGGCAAGGCACCGGCCTCATGTATGTTTGTTATAGAAATAAACATGACTACTTCTGGCTTTAAAAATTGGATTTTTGATTCTGGTTTTGGTACTCACATTTGTACTGATGTGCAGGATCTGCGGATTAGCAGGAGACTGGCTTCATGAGAGATTGACCTACGTGTTGGAAATGGGACTCCAGTCGCCGTTTTGGCTGTTGGCACTTTTGTTTTAGAACTGCCATCTGGGCATGTACTTGAACTTACATACTGTTATTATGTACCTAGTTTGACTAGGAATATTATTTATGTATCTATGTTAGCCCAATGTGGGTACACTTTTGTATTTAGAAACACTGGGTGTTTTATGTATAAAAATGATATAGAAATTTGCACTGCTGTTGTAAATAATGGTCTTTATATTTTAAATATAAACCAATCTCAAAATGTAACAAACAAAAGGCTTAAAGTAAGTCATAAAGATGAAACTTATATGTGGCATTGTCTTCTAGGACACATAAACAAGACTCGCATATCCACACTTTCGAAGAGTGGGTACTTGGACGGATTTGATCCAAATTCATATGACGTTTGCGAATCTTACTTATTAGGAAAAATGCCTAAATCACCTTTTAGCGGTAAAGGTGTACGCGCCACCGAACTGTTAGCCCTTGTTCATAGTGACGTTTGTGGGCCCATGTCTAGCCAGGCTAGAGGTGGATATAAATACTTCGTAACCTTTACGGATAAGGCATCACGTTATGGTTATGTGTATCTTATGAGACACAAGTCGGAAACTTTTGAGAAATTCAAAGAGTTTCGACACGAAGTTGAAAAACAGACCGGTAAAAGTATTAAGACATTACGGTCGGACCGTGGTGGAGAATACTTGAGTAATGAGTTTCTTGACTACTTGAAAGAATATGGTATTCTTTCACAGTGGCCTCCTCCTGAAACACCGCAATTAAACGGTGTGTCCGAACGGAGAAACCGAACCTTGTTAGACATGGTAAGGTCTATGATGAGTCGCACTGAGCTACCTATTTCCTCCTGGGGATATACATTAAACAGTGCAATACTTATTTTGAATAAGGTTTCGTCAAAGTCTGTTCAACAGACTCCGTATGAAATATGGACAGGAAAGAAACCAGGTTTCTCATTCCTGAAGATTTGGGGTTGCTGGGCATACGTCAAACGTTTGGAAGGTACCAAACTAGAACCCAAATTGGATAAATGCCTATTTGTAGGATATCCTAGGGAAACCAAAGGATATTACTTCTATCACCCACGAGAGAACAAAGTTTTTGTTACTCTACATGCGGTTTTCCTTGAGAATGAATTCCTAAATGCAGTGATAAGTGGGAGAAAAGTAGAACTTTATGAAAATCAGAGTGATACTATTCCTGGCATAGAATCCTCAATGGAACATGAACAGTTCATCAGGGATGAAGTTGTACCACTATCTTCGAATACACAAGGACCACGTAGGTCGGAGAGAGTCAGAAAACAACCTGAGAGGTATGGGTTTCTGATCTCACCTCATGCGGATATCAATCTCATTGAGGAATACGAGTCGGCTACGTATGAGGAAGTGATACAAGGTATCGACTCCAATTTATGGCAAGATGCCATGAATTCCGAAATGGATTCCATGTATACCAACCAAGTTTGGACACTGGTTGATGCACCAGAAGGCGTAAAGCCTATTTGTTGCAAATGGATCTTCAAGAAGAAGACCGACATAGATGGCAACGTACAAACGTACAAAGCTAGGCTTGTAGCGAAGGGGTATCGTTAACGACATTGTGTCGATTACGATGAAACTTTCTCACCCGTTGCCATGATTAAATCCATTCGGATAATGCTTGCTATTGCTGCATATTTCGATTATGAGATATGGCAGATGAACGTCAAAACCGTTTTCCTTAATGGAAACCTGTTGGAGGATGTTTATATGCAACAACCTGACGGTTTTGTCGTGCCTAAACATGCAAACAAGGTTTGCAAGTTAAATCGGTCCATTTATGGACTGAAGCAAGTGTCGTGTTCTTGGAACCAACATTTTGATGAGATCATAAAAGAATATGATTTCGTTCAAAACGAAGATGATCATTGTGTATACAAGAAGGTTAGTGGGAGCGCACTGACTTTCATTGTCATTTATGTTGACGATGTATTGCTTATGGGCAATGACATTCCCATGCTAACATCGGTGAAGATTGGCTTTCATTAAAATTCTCCATGAAAGATCTGGGAGAAGCAGCCTTTATTCTGGGAATAAAGATCTACCAGGATAGATCTAGAAAGCTGCTTAGACTCTCCTAGAGCACATACATTGACAAAGTGTTGAAGAGATTCAACATGGATCAGTCCAGGAGGGGACTGTTGCCAATGTCACATGGCGTCACTCTATCTAAGGACATGTGTCCTAAAACTCAAGATGAGAGAGACAACATGAGTCGGATATTGTTCGCCTCGGTAGTCGGATCGATCATGTATGTCATGATATGTACGCGACCTGATGTCTCCTATGCTTTGAGCATGTGTAGTCGCTATCAGGCCGATCCAGGTGAAGGTCACTGGATAGCGGTTAAGAATATCCTTAAGTATCTTAGACGAACTAAGGATGCTTTCTTAATATATGAAGATGGAGAACTTGAGGTAACTGGGTATACCGATGCAAGTTTCCAAACCGATAAAGACGACTGTAAGTCGCAATCAGGGTACGTGTTTTGTTTGAATAACGGAGCAGTGACCTGGAAATCTTCCAAGCAAGAGACTGTTTCCGATTCAACAGCAAAAGTGGAGTATATCGCTGCAGCTGAAGCAGTAAATGAGGTAGTTTGGATCCGAAAATTCCTAATTGGATTAGGAGTAGTTCCGTTAGTAGCTGAGCCTGTTCCATTGTATTGTGACAATAACGGGGTTATAGCGTAGGCTAAGGAATCGCGGTCTCATCAACGATCCAAGCATGTTCTTTGACGTTTCCATATGATTCGTCAGATCATACACCGTGGCGATGTGAAGATCGAGAAGGTCGCATCAGAGGACAACATTGCAGATCCGTTGACGAAAGCCATTCCTCAGCAAAAGTTTGAGCGACATGTACATAGTTCAGGTGTTAGATGCTTGAGTGACTGGCTATAGGCCAAGTGGGAGATTGTTGGACAATTATGACACATAGCGTCACTATTTGATTACTTAAATGTGTGAATGATGAAAGTCCTTATAATTAGTTCCGGATTGAGATGATATAAGACAGTATCAATCCACGACGGTTTAATCAATAAATATCCCTAGTCGTAGTATTATCGAGACTGGACATCGATAATGCGGAATAGACTAGTATCGCACTTGTGCATGTTATGGAAGCGTAACATCATAGTTCTCTTATATTTAAGTATTGGATACTTATGCAAGTGTGGTAGGAGGTTGTGTTTTACCGATGGTACGGAAAACAGCTTCGCTCTGGATAGACCCTGTTGGTTTCTAGATTAGGTCCCAAGATCATGAAATCAAGCAAGAAAAACGCATGAATACAACAAGGAGAATGGCGGAAACATACTCACAAGGATCGTTTGAGATGCGACGAAGTCCAAAACTGAAATGCCTCCTCTGTCAAGCTCGGCAGTGGCTGCTCTTGGTCATGGACTGCACGGCATGGGCTGGTTTGGCTCCTCCAAGAATCGGCCATGGGAGACTCCATTGAAGCTCCAAGCTTCAAGCTTCCAAAATGGTTCCATGCTCATGTGTTCACTGCCCTATCACCTTAGGAAGACTCATGGTATGTGCTAGCACAAGATTTTGCAACAAAATCAACTCTCTTGCTTCTCCCTTTTGGTCAGCAGAACCAGAAAAATCAAAGGAGAAATCATCTCTAAGTCGTGAAAGAGAAGGAGGGAAAAGATGAGGGAGACTGAAAATTAAGAGAGAGAGAATAGAAAATAAAAAGTGTAAAAATGCTTTTATAATTTCCCAAATTAATAAAGCATTTACCATTTTTAAATTCCAAAAAGCAAAAGCAATTAATGATTTTCAACTACCACATCAATCACTCAAATCAAGTGACAACTTGTCATACCACTCAAAGTGACATTTGATTTGACGCTTGATGTGACTAATGATTTGACGCTTGATTTGACTTGCGTGCCGCACTCGAATTTGAAATGCGAATGCGCTCGCAAATAATCCTGGGCTCAGGTTTGCTAATTCCAACAGGCTCTATCCAGAGCGAAGCTATTTCCCGTACCATCGGTAAAACACAACCTCCTATTACACTTGCATGAGTATCCTATACCCAAATATATGAGAACTATGTCGTTGTGCCCTCACAAATGCGCACAAGTGTAATACTAGTCTTTTACGTATTTATCGATGTCCGATCTCGATAATACTCTGACTAGGGATATTTAATGATTTATCCTTCGTGGATTGATACTGTCTCATATCATTCTCAATCCAGGAACAAATCATAAAGACCTCTTATCATTTATACATCTAGGTGATCTAATCACAAATGATAAGAGTGCAATCTCCTTTGTCACATAGTTAATTTGTACAACAACACCATGATCTGTACAAATAGTGACGCTATGGGTCATAATTGTCCAACAATCTCCCACTTGGCCTATAGCCAGTCACTCGAGTGCTTGACACCCGAACTATGTACGGTTGGCTCAAACTGCTGAGAAAAGCTTTTTCGTCAGCGGATTTGCATGAATATCATCTGATGCGATTTATTCGATCATCACATCGCCACGATGTATGATCCGAACGAATCAGATGTATAGTCGAAGTATTTATCTGGATCTTTGATGAGACCATTAATTCTTTATCATTGCTGACGCCTAGCTCACCTGCTAAAAGAACTATGTCTAATCTAATTAGATTTTATCGACCCCAAAAGGCTTCTATTGCTGCCTCAGCTGCAGCAATATCCCGCTTTTGTTGTTTATTCGGTAACAGTATCTTGCTTGGAAGATTTCCAGCTCACTGTACCGTTATTCATACTTTTATAGTACCGTTGTTACGACTTATAGTCGTTATCATGAAAGCCAAGCTTTCATCGATTTTTTTTATGGGAATATCATTTCCAAGAAATGATATATCATCATTACTCAGGACATTCACTGTCAGTGCGCTCCCACTCACCTCCTTATATACACAAGAATTATTTTCATTTTGAATTAAATCATACACCATTATGATTACATCAAAACGATAATTCCAAGAACTTAATGCTTGCTTCAATCCATCTATGGATTGAATAACCTGCAAACCTAGTTTTCTTGTTATGGTTCGACAAAACCGTCAAGATGTTGTAAACATCCTCCGAAAGGTTTTCGTTAAGGAAAGCGATTTTGGCATTCAGCTGCCACATTTCATGAATGAAACATGCAGCATTAGCAAGCATTATCCAAACGAATTTACCGTGGCAACAGGTAAAAGGTTTCGTCGCAATCAACACAATGTTGATAACTCTACCTTTTCGCTACAATCCTAGCTTAGTACGTTGGTATGTTGCCATCCATGTATGTCATCCTTGAAGACTTATATAGTACCAGTAGGCACAATGCCTTGTGGTACATCAACTAGTGTCTAAACATAGTTGGTTTACATGGAATCCACTTCGGACTTTATGGCACTTTTCCATAATAGGGAGTCGATACCTTGTATCACTTCCTCATACGTAGTCAGTTGGTATTCCTCAATAAGATAGACATCTTTATGAGGTGAGATCAGAAACCCATACCCCAGGTTGTTTTCTGACTCTCTCCGACCTACGCGGTTCTTGTGTATTCGAAGATTAATGGTATAGTTTCATCCTTGATGAACTATTTGTGTTCCATTAGGAATCGATGTCTGGAATAGTATTACTCCGATTTTTCATCAAGTTTTAATATCCTCCCACTTACCACTGCATTTCGGTATTCCTCTTAGGAAAACCGCATGGTGAGCAACAATCTAATTGTTCTCTTGTGAGGTGTATAAGTACAATACTTATGGTATCCCTTGGATAACCTACATTTGGCACTTATCCAATTTGGGTTCTTGTTTGGTATCATCCAAACGTATGCCTAGCATACCCAAATCTAACAGGAATGAGAAACCCGGTTTCTTTCCCGTTCATATCTAATATGATATCTGTCAAACAGATTTTAATGGAACCTTATTTAAAATAAGTTCTTGCACTGGTTAAAGCTTATCCGTTGAAGGAAATGGTAGCTCAGAGCGACTCGTGATTAACCTTATTATGTCTAACAAAATTCAGATAATCCTGTTCGAACACACCGTCAAACTGACGTGTTCCGGGAGGAGTCCTCTTTGAAAGAATACTATACTCTTTCAAGTATACGAGAAACTTATTGCTTAAGTATTTTCCATTATGGTCTTACCGTGACGGTTTAATACTTTAGCCGATCTGTTTGTCTATTTCGTGTCGAAACTTTAAAAGTTTCCGATTTGTGTTCTTCAAAAGAAACACATAACCATACGCGATGCCACATCTGTAAAGGTCACGAAATATTCATATCCACCTCTAGCCTAGCTAGACATGGGCCCACTTGCTTCACTATGAACGAGGGCTAACAGGTGAATAGTGTTATAGGCACTTCGCCCAATAAACTAGATTCGTAGACTTTATTTGAATAGAATCAAATTAGTCCTAGTACCCACTCTTCGAAAGTGTGGATATACGATTCTTGTTTAATAGTGTCCCTGACAACTATGCCACATTTAAGTTTATTAACTGATGAAATCAGTTTGAGCTATTTATTTGTCATGTTATATATTTGAGATATACTTATATTCAAAATATAAATGCTGTTATTCACATCTAATGTGTTTATCTCAATATCATCTTTATATAATAAAACACTTTAGTGTTCTAGAATATAAAGGTTCACCCGCAGCGGGTTAAACACTGATATAGAGATAATGTATCTAGTCAAACTAGTTACATTATAACAGTTTCCTAATTTACGTACACACCCGAGGGTAGTTTCTAAACTTAGGTATCTACGGTTAAAACAGCGACTTTCGTCCCGTTTCCAATTCGTAGATAAATATCAATTGAAGCCAGTATCCTGTTCAAAATAGATTCTGAACATCAATATATATTTATGTACCACACTAAGTATTTAAAATCTAATTTAATACTAGTAGTGAATATAATTATGACAAATATTTTTGAAGTCAGAGTCTTGCTCGTCTTCAATTCCTTCATGTCTGCTCTGTCCAAATGGCAGTCACGCTTCCGCGATCCCGTTTGCCACATTTAGGCAGACATTTTGGGATATGTCCTTTTATCTTCCTAGAAGATTATAATGATTTTGCCTTTGCCCTTTTCAACATTTCAGTAGCCTTTGGCCAAGCCTCGGGTTTCTAGAATATCGAAGTAAGGTGAGCCTTGCGCTACTTGCCTTATTGCAAACATTGACTTTATCTCCTCGAGATTAGTCATTAATTCTCTAAGAATTATTTATTGCAATTTAGTATTTCAAAGATCTAAAATAGATCCATGAAAATCCTTCAATTTCATTATCATACTTTAGAGATCTAATCCTTAGTTCTGATTCAGAAATTAAGGAATCTACTTGACAAGTATAATGGATTAAGCACTAAATTTATCATTACATGATCTTCCAAAGATCATGCTCTACTATTTTCTTAACTCCGGGCTTTAGGCATAATACGTTATTTTATCAAATAAACTAACTTATTATTTTCCAGGACCATCCTGAAATTTTATTCCCAATTTGAAAATTAAACCATTTAAACACATTTTCCCCAGGATTATGTTTTAAATGTCAATCTTTCAATTTATCTTGATTCTAATTGTCCAGCTATTTAATCAACGATTTGTGGTACTATGTATTATATTGATTATTATAGTCCAACTATACAATCAAATATAATTTAAATCAATTAACCTCAATTACATTGATTACTATAATCCAATTATAAAATCAACTGTAAATTGAAATTAATTAATTCAAATATATTGATTACTATAATCCAGTTATATAATCAACTATAATACAGTCCAACTGTTAATTAAAACAACAATTTAAATATTAGTCTAACTAACATTTAATCTAACGATGAAATAATTTGTGATTGAGCGTGTATGGCAAGTAATTAAACGAATATTGCAAATTCAATTCTTGCCTCCCACTATTTTTCGGCGAGCCTCTAACCCTATGTCGAGTACTCGGGAAACCGCATTTCCTAGTGGGCTAGGATCCCATTAAATATCACACAATCTTGACTTTGGCCAACAAATTGTATGATAATTAACTAGGTAGATCTCTAAGATCAATTGGATCCAATCCAATTCCTAGATCCGGTAGGGGGACATCCAAGTCCAAAACATATATCTTATATATGCCAATACATCCAATCTATTACCTAACCTTTTTCCTCTGAATCAACTAAGCCTTGGCTTTGGTACAACAAACTTAGTGATCCCAGTCAAGCGCGACCCATTGACCATGGAAAGCTTCGTAATCAATGTCGATGGACAAGAAGTGGTCTTGACTTTGGCCAACAAACCACAACTTGGACAAGACACTGACATGGAACAAAGCCTTCGTGATTCAAACACATCTTCGAAAGACAAAGGCCTTGAATTTGGCCAACAAACCAATGCCGTCTTAGATCTTGAGTGAGAATCACTCAATGGAAGGAAAGACGATTAATATTGAGCGAGGGTTTTTCGCGTGCAAATTGGCAACCAATTTATTATCTTTGTTAAGGTCTCATCATCATACACCCTTAAACATGCATTCTAAACACATAATAAAGCGCATATGAAAAATAATAATGATATGCGGATGGATACTTTACACAATGATCCTAGATCAAATCTCTCATGTTCTCTCTCCCGCTAGCACATGTATTTACTTCTAACCGTTACACTACACTTCTAAAGAAACCTCATTTACATTGAGGGGAATATGTGAGAAGAGAATACAAAGAGTATAGAGGTGATAAGGCTGGACACGCAGGTCCAATTAATAAATCAAATTTATTACAACAATTTCTAAAATTGCCCCACCCATCTAATATCCATCCGATATACATTATTCATGCATCGCAACCATGTATTCACACAAGCATGTTATCAATCAATCTAATCAAATTAATTAATCTGATAATTAGTGATCATCCAATGTTTGCGCGAGTCAAACTTGTTTTGCGAATAAGTACTCAAAGTACGAATTCTTGAATTAAATTAAACTACAAAATTAAATCCAATTCAATTTCTATTTTAATACTAATTCACTATTTAATTCCAAATTAAATATTACACTTTATAACGAACCTTTACGAGTTAAATTCCAAATTTAATCGTTACGGGTCTCAAAGCCCGATTAACATCCAATGTTTATTTAATTAAAGTCCAATGGGCTTTTAATTAATTTTCTTTAAGGCGTGGAATTTTGGTCAACTCGGGTCAAACCGATAACCAAAGCCCTATCCGGGATTTACCCCATAAGCCCATAAATCAATTTTGGCCCATTAGGCCACAATTAAATAATTAAGGTCCATTAAGTCATAATTGGACTTTATGGATGTGGTTTTGGGCCCAATTGGATCCAACCAAATTGGCCTAAACCTTACTTGGTACAACCAAGCCCAAAAGCCCAATTACAACCTATAAGGCCCAAATCCAATTTCAAGCCCAATTAATTAACTTATAAAATTCCAAATTCCACAATTAATTAACCTAAGTGTAATACACAATTAATTACCCAATTAACATTTCTAAAACATCAATTAGCCTAATTAATCATGCACTTTAACATCAAATAGTGTCCAACACAATTCAATCAAAATCAAACCCAATTTACATGCTTAAAGTCTCGGCAATTAGGGGTTTTTCCAATCCGATTCGGTTTCAATCCAATTGAATCCACAATCATCATTTCCCAAATCAATTCAACTCATCCAATGAATCAAAAACAAAAAATCACAATGAATTTCATGTTACATTGAATTCGGCCAAGCCAACTTTTAAAGGGAAAATTGTTCCAAATCAAAATTCAATCCAATTGAACTTCAAAACAACATTACCATATTGTTTTAAGTCATTCAATGATCAAAAAACAAAATTATGCCAAGACAAATTTAGGGTTCTAAAATCGGCCAAGCCTCCATTTTTGCGGAAAATTTAATCCAATCAAATTTCATGAAATTGATCTTGCACAACTTCAATTAATCACCATCCAAGCATACTTAATCAATCAATTTAACCAAATCATGCTTCAATTGATTTTACCCACTTTCAAACCCTAAAATTTTTCATGCTTGATATAAGCTCAAGATACCATTGTTGGTTTCTAGATTAGGTCCCAAGATCATGAAATCAAGCAAGAAAAATGCATGAATACAACAAGGAGAATGGCGGAAACATACTCACAAGGATCGGTTGAGATACGACGAAGTCCAAAACTGAACTGCCTCCTCTGTCAAGCTCGGCAGTGGCTGCTCTTGGTCGTGGACAGCACGGCATGGGCTGGTTTGGCTCCTCCAAGAATCGGCCATGGGAGACTCCATTGAAGCTCCAAGCTTCAAGCTTCCAAAATGGTTCCATGCTCATGTGTTCACTGCCCTATCACCTTAGGAAGACTCTGTTGGTTATTATCTAGGTCCCAAGATCAAACAAGACATGAAAACATTGTGTGAACACACCAACGGAGATAGCGGAATACTCACATCGATCGGTTGAGTCGATTTGAAGGCGAATCAAGGCCAAAAACCCACTATTATTCACGCCCAAACTGAGCAGTGAACTACCTTCAAAACAGAATTTTGAGATGACGAAACAGAGCTCCAAGCCTCGTCCGATGTATCCCGGCTCATGGGCGAACCTCCCTACCACCTTCGCAAGACTCGTAAGTGTGCTAGCACTTGATTTCTCACCATGAAAATCACTCTTGCTTCCCCTTAGTGTCACACCAAAATGGTCAAACCAGTGAGCTTTTGCTTGCTATTGGCGTGAGAGAGTGAGAGAGAATTGAGAGATGAAATGTGTATATGTTATATCTTGAAATTCATTTCAAGTATATCTTATATACTTATGTGAATTTCAAATGCATTTGCTTTAATTTGCATTTCATTTGCTTTTAAAAGTCAAACCATTAAAGCCATCAAGTACACATCATGTCCATCAAGTCACATCTACTTTATTAAAGTGACATGTTGTCAAGTCATATCACTCAAAGTGACAAGTGATTTGACGCTTGATGCGACTGATTGATTTGACGCTTGATGCGACTTGCGTTGCCGCACTCGAATTCGAAATACGAATGCGCTCGCAATCACACTCGGGCTCGGGTTCGTTAATTCCAAATTAACGATTTTTCCGTCGCATCGTAATTAAATGATTACGCCTAGCGAATTCACTATTCACGTCGCTAACGAATTAATTCTAAATTAATTTGTTCGCCCGAATTAAAATCTAATTTTAATTCCGCGTCGAAATCTAATTTCATTTAATATATTGAATATATTAATTTATCGATTAATTCCGAATTAATCGTTATCTCTCTCTAGACGATATTTTATCCTAGATAAAATATCTCCGTTATTAATCCTAGATTAATTCTCTCTCTCTTCTATATAATCCCAGATTATTCAAGAGTGCGAGTTGTGCGTCATCGGTGGATTATCGGGAAGCGACCCATGAGATCCCCGGATAAGTTGGCAGTAAATACGGTCGTCGGAGTATCCGAATCACGTACGTACCAAGTACTACGTTCTACCGATTTACGAGACAAGGTCGACTCCTAGCAAAGCACCAAGTCTACCCAATTCTCCGGACATATCCATTTAAGAATATTAAGATCTGTATCAAGCGTAGTATACAATGTATTGTGCATATCGGCCCAGTATCGGATAGTCACGTGCTAGGGCTGGGGCTGGATAAGTGTCTACCCCGTCCGAAGAACATATCGGATGCCTGGTAACATAGTCTCTATAATCGGATATTCATGACCTGGTCACAATATCCCGATTGGTTGCGCAACACTCAAGAGCACTAGTACCGTATCCTGCGTGACATCATCTCCACTATGACTGAAGTGATACTTCCGTCTTGACATCACACCCAATACACTACGACTATTTGATAAACCCAGAAGTGGTGTACGCAGAACCGGTTAAAGCCCTGTACCACCAAGACCAAAGTCTACCGATTATCGCAAGTATTAGCGATGCAAGTCTCAGGTTAAGACTATACACACCTACCTTGATTTCGGCCTCCCATAGACACATAGTCATAATACCAATGGGATTCCGAAGGGTCTATCCAGAGCGAAGCTGTTTCCCGTACCATCGGTGAAACACGACCTCCTATCGCACTTGCATAAGTATCCAATACTTATATATATGAGAACTATGCCGTTGTGCCCAACAACGCACACAAGTGCAATACTAGCCTATTCCGCATTATCGATGTCCAGTCTCGATAATACTCCGGCTAGGGATATTTAATGATTAATCCTTCGGGGACCGATACTGTCTCATATCATTCTCAGTCCAGGAACTAATCATAGGGACCTCTCTTCATTTATATATCTATGGTGATCTAATCACAAATGATGAGAGTGCAATTTCCTTGTCACATAGTTAATTTGCTACAACAACACAATGATCTGTGCAAATAGTGACGCTATGGGTCATTTTGTCCAACAGTGAACATCAATATATATATATTATGTACCACACTAAGTATTAAAATCCAATTTCAATACTAGTAGTGAACATAACTTTGACAAATATTTTTAAAGTTAGAGCCTCGCCCTTTCTTTAATCCTTCGTGTCTTCCATATCCAATGGTAGTCACTTTGGGATATGTCATTATCATTTCAATATTTCACAAACCTTTGGCCAAGCTTGGGTTTCGGAATATCGAAATGATGTGCACCTTGTGCAACTCGCCCAATTGCAAACTTTGACTTCTCTCCACTAGAATAGTCAAATCAATTCTCTAAGAATTATTAATTGTAATTTAATACTTTTAAATCTAAAGATAGATTTATGATAAGTATAATAATTAAGCACTAAAGTCATCATCACATAAATCTTCCAAAGATTTTATGCTCTAATTTGCTTAATTATGGGCTTAGTCATAATAAGTTATTTTATCAAATAAATTACCCTATTATTTATTCCCAATATGAAAATTAAATCATTTAAAACATTTAATCCAATGATTATATATTTTAAATATTCAAATTTTCAATTCTTTCTTGATTTCAATAGTTCAACTATTTAATCAATTTAATAAGGTACTATTTATTATAATGATTACAATAATCCAATTATTTAATCAACTATAATTTTAATTCAATTATATTGATTACTATAATCCAATTATAAAATCAACTATATATCGAATGAGTTTGTATATAGTCCAACTATATATATTTTTATAACAACATAAAATATTAGTCCAACTAATACTTTTAATTAATATGACGAGTAAAATATAGATGAGCGCGTTTAGCGAGTATTCGAACGAATGTTGCAAATTCAATACTTGCCTCCCACTTTTTTTGTCGAGCCTCTAACCCTCTGTCGAGTACTCGGGAAACCGTGTTTCCTAGTGGGCTAGGATCCCGTTAAATATCACACAATCTTGACTTTGGCCAACAAATTGTATGATAATTAACTAGGTAGATCTCGAAGATCAATTGGATCTCATCCAACTCCTAGATCCAGTAGGTGGACATCCAAGTCCCAAACATATCTTATATATGCCTATATATCGAATATATACCCTAACCTTTTTCCTCTGAATCAACTAGGCCTTGGCTTTGGCACAACAAACCTAGTGATCCCAGTCAAAGCGCGGACCCATTGACATGGAAGCTTCGTAATCAATGTCAATGGACAAGAAGTGGTCTTGACTTTGGCCAACAAACCACAACTTGGACACGACACCGATATGGAACAAAGCCTCGTGATTAAAACACATCTTCGACGGACAAGGGCTTGACTTTGGCCAACAACCCCTGCCAATCTCGGATCTTGAGCAAGAATCACTCAATGGAAGGAAAATAAACGCTTGATATTTAACGAGGGTTTTTCGCGTGCAAATTGGCTACCAATTTAATATCTTTGTTAAGGTCTCATCATCATACACCCTTAAACATGCATTCTAAATACATAATAAAGAGAGTATGAAAATAAATAATAATGATATGCGGATGGATACTTTACACATTGATCCTAGATCAAATCTCTCCCTTTCTCACTCAAGCTAGCACTTGTATTACTTCTACCCGTTACACTACACTTCTAAAGAAACCTCATTTACATTGAGGGGAATAGGTGAGAAGAGAATGAAGGTGATAAGGCTGGACACGCAGGTCCAATTTTAATAAATCGAATTTATTACAACAATTTCTAAAATTGCCCACCCATCTAATATCCATCCGATATACATTATTCATTCATCAACCACGTATTCACACAAAAGCATGTTATCAATCAATCTAATCAAATTAATTAATCTGATAATTAAGTGATCATCCAATGTTCAAACAACGATTTGATTTTGTTCGAGTCAAACTCGTTTTTGCGAATAAGTACTCAAAGTACGAATTCATGAATTAAATAAAACTACATCATTAAATCTAATTTAACATGTATTTAATACTAATTCACTATTCAATTCAAAATTATAATATTAACTTTATTAATAAACCTTTTACGATTTAAATTCCAAATTTAATCGTAACACGTCTTAAAGACCGATTAACGTCCAACGTCAATTCAATTAAAGTCCAATGGGCTTTTAATTGATTTCTTAAGGCGTGGACTTTTGGTCAACTCGGGTCAAACCGATAACCAAAGTCCAATCCGGGATTTACCCCATAAGCCCATAAATCAATCTTGGCCATTAGGCCCAATTGAACTTTAAAGGTTCATTAAGTCGCATTTGGGCTTAACGGAAGTGTGTTTTGGGCCCAATTGGATCCAATCCATTTGGCCTAAACCCAACTTGATAAACTCAAGCCCAATAGGCCCAAATACAACATTAGAAGCCCAAATCCAATTTAAGCCTAAATAATTAAATTTCATGAATCCAATTCCGCAATTTAATTACCTAAAGTGCATTATATGATTAATCAACTAAATAAACATTTCCAAAACAAAATATTAGTCCAATTAATCATACTCATTATCATTATCATAGTCCAACACACAAATTGAAAAATCAAACCCATTACATGCTTTTAATGCTCTCGGCCAAGGAAGGTAATTTTGTCCGATTTGAATTCAATCCAATTAATTCCACAATCGACATCGAATTAACTTGCCGAATGATTTCATACACATCCAATGTCCAAAAAAAAATCAAAATCCAAGACATTAAAGGGCATAGGCAATTCGGCCAACATATAGAATTTAGGGTTTTTGTTAATTAAAATTAAATCCAATTCAATCTTAAATTAACATCATCCAACATGATTCCAACTCATTAAATGAACCAAAATCAAAAATTCCATGGATTCCAAATCAATAATACATTCGGCCAACACCATCAAATTGGGGAAAATTGTTCCAAACACATTTTCTTGAAATTGATCAAATCAATCTTCAATACAACAACATTTAAACATGCTCAATCATCCAATTCATAAAATCATGCTCAAATCCAAAATACCCAATTTTAAGCCCTACATTTTTCATGCTTGAACCTAAGCTCTTGATGCCATTGTTGGTTATTATCTAGGTCCCAAGATCAAACAAGACATGAAAACATTGTGTGAACACACCAATAATTCGTTCGCCCGAATTAAAATCTAATTTTATTCCGCGTCGAAATCTAATTTCATTTAATATATCGAATATATTAATTTATCGATTAATTCCGAATTAATCGTTATCTCTCTCTAGACGATATTTTATCCTAGATAAAATATCTCCGTTATTAATCCTAGATTAATTCTCTCTCTCTTCTATATAATCCCAGATTATTCAAGAGTGCGAGTTGTGCGTCATCGGTGGATTATCGGGAAGCGACCCATGAGATCCCCGGATAAGTTGGCAGTAAATACGGTCGTCGGAGTATCCGAATCACGTACGTACCAAGTACTACGTTCTACCAATTTACGAGACAAGGTCGACTCCTAGCAAAGCACCAAGTCTACCCAATTCTCCGGACATATCCATTTAAGAATATTAAGATCTGTATCAAGCGTAGTATACCAATGTATTGTGCATATTGGCCCAGTATCGGATAGTCATGTGCTAGGGTGGGGCTGGATAAGTGTCTACCCCGTCCGAAGAACATATCGGATGCCTGGTAATAGTCTCTATAATCGGATATTCATGACCTGGTCACAATATCCCGATTGGTTGCGCAACACTCAAGAGCACTAGTACCGTATCCTGCGTGACATCATCTCCACTATGACTGAAGTGATACTTCCGTCTTGACATCACACCCAATACACTACGACTATTTGATAAACCCAGAAGTGGTGTACGCAGAACCGGTTAAAGCCCTATACCACCAAGACCAAAGTCTACCGATTATCGCAAGTATTAGCGATGCAAGTCTCAGGTTAAGACTATACACACCTACCTTGATTTCGGCCTCCCATAGACACATAGTCATAATACCAATGGGATTCCGAGGGGTCTATCCAGAGCGAAGCTGTTTCCCGTACCATCGGTGAAACACGACCTCCTATCGCACTTGCATAAGTATCCAATACTTATATATATGAGAACTATGCCGTTGTGCCCTCACAACGTACACAAGTGCAATACTAGCCTATTCCGCATTATCGATGTCCAGTCTCGATAATACTCCGGCTAGGGATATTTAATGATTAATCCTTCGGGGACCGATACTGTCTCATATCATTCTCAGTCCAGGAACTAATCATAGGGACCTCTCTTCATTTATATATCTATGGTGATCTAATCACAAATGATGAGAGTGCAATTTCCTTGTCACATAGTTAATTTGCTACAACAACACAATGATCTGTGCAAATAGTGACGATATGGGTCATTTTGTCCAACAGACTCATGGTATGTGCTAGCACAAGATTTTGCAACAAAATCAACTCTCTTGCTTCTCCCTTTTGTTCGGCAGAACCAGAAAAATCAAAGGAGAAATCGACTCTAAGCCGTGAAAGAGAATGAGGGAAAAGAGAGGGGAGACCGAAAATTAGGAGAGAGAGAATAGAAAATAAAAAGTGGAGCAAAAGCAATTAATGTTTTTCAACTACCACATCAATCCCTCAAATCAAGTGACAACTTGTCACATCACTCAAAGTGACATTTGATTTGACGCTTGATGTGACTAATGATTTGACGATTGATTTGACTTGCGTGCCGCACTCCAATTCGAAATGCGAATGCGCTCGCAAATAATCCCGGGCTCGGGTTCGCTAATTCCAAATAAACGATTATGCCTAGCGAAATCACTATTCATGTCGCTAACGAATTAATTCTAAATTAATTCGTTCGCCCGAATTAAAATTTAATTTTAATTCCGCGTCGAAATCCAATTTCGCATAATATATCGAATATATTATTTTACCGATTAATTCCAAATTAATCGTTCTCTCTCTTTAATTAATATTTTATCCAAGATAAAATATCTCTGTAATTAATCCTAGATTAATTTTCTCTCTCATCAAATTAATCCCAGATTAATTAAAGTGCGAGTCATACATCATCGGTAAATCTTCGGGAAGCGACCCATGAGATCCCCGGATATGTTGGTAGTAAATACGGTCGTCGGACTATCCGAACACGTAGGTACCTCGTACTACGTTTATACCGATTTACAAGACAATGTTGGCTTCTAGCAAAGCGACATGCCTACCCAATTCTCCAGAAATATCCTTATAGGAATATGTGATCTATATCAAGCATAGTATACGTAGTATTGCGTATTTCTATCCAGTATCGGATAATCACATGCTAGGCCTGGGGCTGGAATTGTGTCTGCCCCGTACGAAGCACATATCGGATGTCTGGTAACTAGTCTCTATAATCGGATATACATGACCTTCTCATAATATCCCGATAGCTCGAGCATTTAAGAGAACAAGTTTCGTATCATATGTGATCATCATCTCCATATGACTGGAGTGATACTTCCATCTTAACCTCACACCCAACACACTACGATTCTCATTATACCCAGTATTGGCGTACACAGAACCTGTTAAAGCCCTGGAAGACCTCAACCAAAGTATATTGATTGTGGCAAGTATTAGCGGTGCAAGTCTCAGGTTAAGACCAAATACACCTACCCTGATTTCGGACTTCCATAGACACATAGTCATACTACCAATGGAATTCTGAGGGGGGTCTATCCAGAGCGAAGCTGTTTCCCGTACCATCGGTAAAACACAACCTCCTATTACACTTGCATGAGTATCATATACCCAAATATATGAGAACTATGTCGTTGTGCCCTCACAACGCGCACAAGTGTAATACTAGTCTTTTACGTATTTATCGATGTCCAATCTCGATAATACTCTGACTAGGGATGTTTAATGATTTATCCTACGTGGACTGATACTGTCTCATATCATTCTCTGTCCAGGAATAAATCACAAGGACCTCTCATCATTTATATATCTAGGTGATCTAATCACAAATGATAAGAGTGCAATCTCCTTTGTCACATAGTTAATTTGTACAACACCATGATCTGTACAAATAGTGACGCTATGGGTCATAATTGTCCAACAGACCCATCGGAATCCCATTGGTAGTATGACTATGTGTCTATGGGAGTCCGCATCAGGGTAGGTGTATTTGGTCTTAACCTGAGACTTGCATCGCTAGTACTTGCGACAATCAATACGCTTTGGTTTTGGTCGTCCAGGACTTTAACATGTTATGTGTACGCCTCTTCTGGGTTTATTGAGAATCGTAGTGTATTGGATGTGATATCAAGACGAAAGTATCACTTCAGTCATATGGAGATAATGGTCACGCAGGGATACAGAACTGGTTCTCTAAAAGGTTGCAACCGTTGGGATAATATGACTAGGTCATAATTATCCGATAATAAAGAGACTAGTTGCTAGTGATCCGATATATGCTTCATACGGGGCAGATATTTTTCCAGCCCCAAGCCTTGCATGTGACATCCGATACTGGATCACAAGATACGCAATACTACGTATACTACGCCTGACATAGATTATATATTCCATTAAGAATATTTCTGGAGAATTGGGTAGGCATGGTCCTTTGCTAGAAGCCAACCTTGTCTCGTAAATCGATAAGAACGTAGTACGAGGTATGTACGTGTTCGGATAGTCCGACGACCGGATTTACTGCCAACATATCCAGGGATCTCTTGGGTCGCTTCCCGAAGATTCACCGATGACGTATGATTCGAACTTTATTAATCTGGGATTAATAGCGGAGAGACTTTATCTGGGATAAAGTACTTCAGAGAACGATTAATTTGGAATTAATCGATAAAATAATATATTTGATATATTATACGAAATTGGATTTCGACGCGGAATTAAAATTGAATTTTAATTCGGGCTAAAGAATTGATTTAGAATTAATTCGCAAGCGACGTGAATAGTAATTTTGCTAGGCATGATTATTTAATTAAATTTGATTTAATTACGACGCAACGGAAAACTCGTTAATTTAGAATTAACAAAACCGAGCCCGGAATGTGTTTGCGACGCCACTCCGATTTTGAATCAAGTGCGGCCGCAAGTCACATCACGAGTCACATCACTCATCACTTTAGTGATAGATGTCAAGTCACCTTTTTGGTGAGTGACATGCAGTCACTATTCATGATGTTGGTTGGTGTAGGCATTTAATGCCATTTTGGAGCCAAAATTGGCTTTGACTTTTTGGAAAGGTTATACCAATTTTTTGGTAATTGTTTTTCATTATGTTTTTTAGAAAAACAAATTGAAAAATAAAAGAAAGAAACTCTCTCTCCCAAATCCCTTGCCATTGCCGTAGCTCTCCAGGGTGAAGGAGGAATTGTTTTTCTTTCATATTTTGCTAGCACAAACAAGAAATCAATACAAGGTGTTAGGGAAACCAATCTAAGAGCTTGGGATCCAATTAAAGCTTGGAGCTTATTCAACATCATCAACAAAATCCACCTTGGCCGAGAGCTTCAAGCAATGAGGAAAAGTTTTGTTGATCATCACATCCAAAGCCGTTCAATGTAAGTGTGTTTCTGCCACTCTTCTTTGCGTATTCATTCTATTTCTATGCTTAATATGATCTTGGGATTAACATAGAAACCCAACAATGGTATCATTGAGCCATTTTGAGCATGAAATAACTTTGGGTAAAATTTGGGTAAATTGATTTTGAGCATGTTTTGACTAAATTACTTGTTTGAGCATGCTTGTATATGGATGACTTGGAGTTACTTATGATCAATTTCATGAAAAATTAATTGGATCAATTTTTCCCCTTTATCTTGGCTTGGCCGAGAGTTTGGTACCCTTATTAGTCATGGTATTTTTTGTTCCTTTGATCATTGGATGACTTGAAACAATTGGGTAATGTTGATAGACCCCTCAGAATTCCATTGGTAGTATGATTATGTGTCTATAGAAGTCCGAATCAGGGTAGGTGTATTTAGTCTTAACCTGAGACTTGCACCGCTAATACTTGTACGGGCCAAATTTGGACCCGAGGGTAAAACCGTCTTTTCACGTCAAACTCAATACCAAGAGCCCACAAATATTGGCCCTTAAAAACCATATTGGAAAACCCAGCCCAAAAGACCTTATTCCATCGGTACATAACGCTACAAATATAAAGCCAAACAAATAGACAGCATAAAACACAATTGTTACTAACTATTTCCTCTTTTTCTAAACACAAACACATGCAGCGCCGAAAGTTGGATCCAAGGCACATTGTGGGTTCCTTAGCCAGAAATGTCAGCACGTTGTAGGCCCGTTGCCAGCTTTTATCACAGATACAAAGTAATCTCTTTTCAGATCCATAAAAGGGAAGATAACTCAGGGTTCAAGGCAGGCTTCAGATCCTTCTTACAAGCTTCTACTCTCTAACACAAGTTCTGAGAGCTTTCTATTTCCAAAAACATTTGTCACCGCCCTCACGGCCACCAAAATAAAGTCAAGGTAATAATAAACCTTACTTTTACACTTTACATATTTACAGCTCATCCCATACGACTGACTTGAGCGTCGGAGTGTCCTTGGCACCCACCACACCGGTGGGCAGTCTACTCCCCCTCACTCTACCTTTGTCTTGCAGGATCGCTAATGCCCTCAACCTATAAATTCTGATTATGGACCTCGGCCGAAATCCAGCTTCCACAATTTGGCGCCCACCGTGGGGCCTTAGCGATTTATAGCAAGCAAAAGATTTCTCAGTCTACAATTCTAACTGTCATTCATGGCTTCAAGCAGCGAGCTGACACCAGATCCAATTGCAGCCCAAATAACTATGCTACAAGAATGATTACGAACTTTGGAGGAGGAGAATTTGACCATGCGAAGCTCCAATATGAACCTTTCGGAAGCAGTTGGAATTAATCTCTTCCACCTCTCAACAACGTGATTCTCTGGACAATGCCAACAATGATATAGCTCCATCCAATCTTTTGGAAACATTCAACGATGTGGCAAATGACGATCCTTCTCCCGGCGACCATCCGAGAAATCCTACAGTTCTGCCAATTTCCCCAGCCGACTAGGCTCAGCAAGTCGCCTCCAACATGCGTAAAGAAATCTTAGAGTTCAAAGAAGCAATATTGTCCAGTCTACCAGGCGTCAAACTACCAATGAGGAAAAGTAGAGCTGTGACAATTTCTGACACACCATTTTTTGAGACTATCACCTCTGTAGAATTACCAAGGAAATTCAGCCCTCCAAATATGAAAATGTATGATGGGTCGACTGACCCAGACGACCACATCATCCATTACAAATATAAGATGATGTCAACAGGCCTAACCCCTCAACAGTGGGAGGCTGGAATGTGCAGAGGATTTGAGGAGACATTGGCAGGTCTAGCCCTAACTTGGTTCATCAATCTCCCATATAGGTCCATTGGGTCATACCAACATCTGGCAGAAATATTTGTAGAGCAATTCGCGAGTTCTTGCAATATTGAAAAGACTTCAGACAACCTTTATGCCATCCAACAAAGAAAATATAAATCTTTACGAATCTACGTAGCTCGCTTCAATAAAGAAAAGATAACTATCCCGGACCTCCATCAACCCACTGCAGTAGAAGCATTCAGAAATGGTTTGCTTCTAGAAAGTGGACTTTACAAGAAACTCACTAAATTCCGATGATACACGATGGATCAAGCCATGGCTCGAGCCCAAATTGAAATAAGATGGGAAGAAGACAAGAGGAACAAAAGAAAAGAGAATTCTTCTGGTTAGCAATACAATAGTACTCAAGATACTACTAAACGGCGCAAAGAATTTCCCAACAAAGCACCATGGCCAACAGACAGGAAGGATCATCAGGAAATACATCAACATTTCAACCGGAACTTCAAGCGTCAACCATTGCCATTCATGGGACAAGACAAATCTGCTAACAGGGAGAGACTCCCAGACTACAATTTTACTATTTCCCCAGGGGAACTGGCCCCCACGCTCCAGAGATTATTCAGTCAAGAAAGATACCAGCAAGTGGTGTGAGTTTCATCGAGATTATAGCCATACGACAGCAGATTGTGTGGCTCTGAGATTGGAACTATTGGAATTGCTGAATAAAGGGCACTTGAAGGAATTGCTCACAGATAAGGGCAAGGCTACAATGGCCAGGAGAAATGATAAAGAAGATGGCCCCATACCACCACCACCAATCAACAATACTGTAAGTTTTATTTTCGGTGGTTCCGAAGTTAGTGGTATCTCATACTCAGCAGTGAAACGACATGCCAGAGTTGCAATAATGGGACTTTTCCATTCGACTATGTCAATAGAGGAGACGTGTACAAACCTTGCAATTGAATTTTCAGACGACATCAATTCTATTCGAATGAATCCACATCATGACGCGCTGGTAATCTCATTGCAGATTGTAAATTTTATGGTCAAAAGAATCTTAGTCGACACAGGTTCGTCAGCAAATATCATCTTCAGAACAACACTTTCCGACATGGGAACCGAGATAGAAAAGATCAACAGTAGGTCAACTGTTCTTATCGGGTTCAGAGGTGAACAGAAATTCACCATTGGAGAGATAACTCTTCCAGTCTATGCGGGAGGAATCAATAAGTTGACTTCATTTTTGGTCTTCGATTGTCCCTCAGCCTACAACTTGATCGTTGGCAGACCTTGGATCCATGAGATGAGGACAGTCTCATCAACTTACCATCAAGTACTTAAATTCCCTACAAAATGGGGAGTCCAATAGATTAAAGGAGACCAATCTGCTTCTAGAAGTTGTTACCAAACGACTTTAAAAACAAAACCTCAGTCAGCATAGCAATTAATGAAAGGATCTGGTGCATCATCACCAGACCTACCGAGTATTGAGGAGCTCGACGAAGTCCAAATTCACCCGCAATATAATAACCATAAAGCACAGATTGGAGCTAATCTAGACCCCAAGCTACGGGCAGATTTAATTGATTTTTTGATGAAACAGCATGATTGCTTCGCCTGGTCTCATGAAGATATGACCGGGATCGACCCAAAATTAATCACCCATGAACTCCATGTGGACTCAAGCTATCCTCCTGTCATACAGAAAAGAAGAAAGTTCGCACCGGAGAAAAATCAGATCATTGATGAAGAAGTCCAGAAATTGCTACAAAATGGAGCCATTATGGAGGTCCAATTGCCTCATATTGATTCAATGGTTGATGCTACCGCAGGCCATGAATTGCTAAGTTTCATGGATGTGTATTCAGGCTACAATCAAATCCTCATGCATCCAGGCGACCAAGAGAAGACAGCCTTTGTCACCAACAGAGGCATTTATTGCTACAAGGTAATGTCATTCGGCCTCAAAAATGGTGGAGCTACTTATCAACGCATGGTAAACAAAATGTTTTCTCAACAAATTGGGAAAACAATGGAGGTCTACATAGACGATATGCTGGTGAAATCATTAGAAGCCAAACAACATCTATCACATTTGGAACAGGCATTCGACACAATGAGGAGGTATGGCATGAAATTGAATCCTACGAAATGTGCTTTTGGTGTCGCTTCAGGAAAATTTCTTGGATACATGCTTACTCAAAGCCAATGGGGTACCTTCAGAATAAAACACTTCCTTCCACAGCGGAGTTAACCTCAGTCTCCTCTCTTCTAAAGCAGCTTTCCAATTCCTCTTCGAATCAGGCAAACCGAGGATGTAATTCGTGTTTGTGATGGCTCGACTAGTAGTATCAAACTTTCTATTCAACTGAAGACCTGGAAGAAGAAAAGAAGAATATTTACAGTCATACAAATTATAAATTTAGAGTATTAAGGTAAGGATGAAAATATTCTCACTTGACAAGTTCCAATGTTCAGGTATTTTTCCACTCCCATTCGACCCAAACACACTCTCTCCTCTCACGAAGAAATAACTTTTTTGCCAATCCCCTCTGGCATTTGTTGTGAGTCCCAATACCAAATGCTCCCTCTTTTGGCGGAGATACAAGTGATATCTCCATTTTTCTCTCAGGTGTTCTTTCATATAGTAAGTATACAATAATTCTCGCACCCCGAACACGATCCCCAATTCGAAAGACATACACTCAATCGACAGTAGAATCCTCCAAGTGTTTGGCATTAGTTGAGAAGGAGACAGCTGATAGTGATTCAACACTTCCCATACTAACTTTGGAATGGGGAATCTGAATCCATCAATAAATAGGGTTCGTAAAACCCAATCCACCCAGGAACTTTGTAATCTATCCTTTCAGTCGGCGACGCTAATCTTACTTCAATTGATGGAGGAAATCTATATTTCAATTTCATTTCTCTCATTGATCTTTCAGTCACTCGACTAGCTGGATTCTTGGTTAGGATATTTGTTGGTTCGCTCGTACTTAGAATCTCACTCGACTCCTCAATGGTGGGTAGTGATCTAAGTGGTGTAACTTCGGTGGGTATTCATAACGGTGGTTTAGCTATAGTTACGACTCCAGCCTCTATAAAATCTTCGTGCGACCAATCCCTATAAGTTTTTTCATCACTCGAATCATCCATAGGTTGTTCATATACTAGTCAATTTGAGCACCTAAACTACCCAACGAATCCTCACTCGACATTTTCCAAGCAACAAACACAAATTCCCTAAAATACCTACTCATTTGAAGATCTAAATCCGTCTAAATCACAAACATAATCCCAAAAAGTTCACTAAATCTTTCAAGATCGAATAACCAATTTGACTAAGAACAGTTCGAATCTACACTAAGAACATTTGAAGATGTTGAAGAATATGAAGAAAGATATGAAGAGTACCTTGAAGATCTTGAGAGCTCCCTTAAGCTTTCCAACCGAGAGAAATTCTTATGTGAGACCAAATGACTCAAAACCCATTCTTATACTTACCATTTTGGCGCTTCGATTTCCCTCCAAAAGATGCCTCGAAAATCCCACTAGTGTTTAATAAATGAACTTGGGCTCAAGACATCCTTAGGCCTATCCTCAACCAAGTGTAATTTACAACGACATCAGTTAAAGAAGACTGTAAGATGACATCTATCAGTTAACATTCTCCGGAGAGAGTACACCTCCATTCTAAAGTGAAGCCTAATATGGATGGCTCATTCGACGCAACGCGTATATTTAGTCGACATTAGTATATGATTCATCGACAGTTCTTTCATTCAACATGTATGAGTGTTGAATTCATATCGTTATGTCAGTCGACATATAATCACTTCTGAGTATGTATAAAGCGGTTGCAGGTTTTCTTCAGTCCACAACATATATTAAGTATTTGGATGTTTACTTCAGTCGACATCATTACAAGAGAATTGTGCAGGTTCATGTTACACGTAATTCTTTCAGTCGACTTGTGTCTATTTCAGGTACACTCAAATCAACATGCATGGGAATGCTTCATATAATTACTTCAATCGACGGCATGTGTTAAACTTTTTGCAGGTTTATTTCAATCGACATTATGTACTAAGTGATTACAGGTTTAGTTCAATCGACATTAGTTTATGAGGATTATTTCAGTCGACATTCATGCATGAAGTGATTGTAAGTATACTCCAAACGACTCGCATGTGTGAAATGATTACAGGTATACTCCAGACTACGTCCTTGAGAGAATGTTTCATGATGATATTCCACTCGACAGGCGCATATTAGATTATTGCAGGATCATTTCAGTCGATGAGAATAAGATAAAGTTTCATGGTATTATTCCAGTCAACATGTATATGTAATATCATTGCAGGAACACTCCAGTCGATGAGCATGATAAAATAATTCATGCATTTATTTCAGTCGATGTTTATGAGAAAGAATTATGCAGATACATTTCAGTCGACAAGAATGAGAAAATTTTTCATCCACGCATGCATGGAGCTTCAAGTGAAAATTCCAATCAACATTCATACGAGAATCTTATTTATGGAGCATTGTATGGATATTCTTGTTAGCAACTATGTATGAAGAATTTTCAGGTATGTTCCAGTCGATATTTGACAAACAGGTATTCAACATGAGGACATCCCAATCGACGTACATTAGAGAAGACTTGGCAAAAATATCTCATGCAACCCTACTGGAGAGCTAGGTCTGAAGATGCTCCAGTCGACACGAATTTGTAAAAGCTTTGAAGGGACATTCCAGTCGACACTACCTTAATAAAGACTTGTTGTGAAGATATTCCAATCGACACTAAATAAGGGGATTTGGTTTGTACATCTCAGTCGACATTATCAGGTATGACTTGCACTTTTTAGGAAAGTCCTAATCGACACTAATAAGGCATGAGACTTTAGGGATGTTTCACTCAACATTGGTATGTTGTTTGGCACTAGTTATAAGGATGTCCCGGTTGATATTACAATATGTCTCAATCGACATCAATGTGTGGCTTAGGACTCGTAATAGATGTCCAAGTTGACGTTGCAATTTTTGGGACTTGTCATAGGTGTCCCAGTCGACTTTACTACATATATAGCTTATAATTGTACTAAGTGTCTCAATTAACATCAACATATAAGTAGCTTGGGAGTTATCATAAAGACTACACATACATAAATTGAGACATGATTTATAAGCCAGCCGATATCATCAAGTGTGTAGCTTGGGAATTTTTAAGGAAACCACGCATATATGACTTAAAACTTGATGTACATCTCAGTCGACATCGACACGCATATAGCTTGGAACTTGTTGAACCCATTCAACAATATACTCTTATCCTGGCCTTCATCTGGCCTAGACGACATTAGAGTTTCCCCTGGTCTTTGGACCCGTAGTATAGGGATTATCCTGACCTTCATCAGGTTCAGTCGACTGGGAACATTCCCCATTGACTTAGATAGAGTCAAGTTCAAGACCTGGCCTTCATCTGGCCCAGACGACATTAGAGTTTCCTCTGGTCTTTGGACCCGTAGTATGGGGATTATCCTGACCTTCATCAGGTTCAGTCGACTGGGAACATTCCCCATTGACTCATATAGAGTCAAGTTCAAGACCTGGCCTTCATCTGGCCTAGACGACATTAGAGTTTCCCCTGGTCTTTGGACCCGTAGTATGGGGATTATCCTGACCTTCATCAAGTTCAGTCGACTAGGAACATTACCCATTGACTCAGATAGAGTCAAGTTCAAGACCTGGCCTTCATCTGGCCCAGACGACATTAGAGTTTCCCCTGGTCTTTGGACCCGTAGTATGAGGATTATCCTGACCTTCATCAGGTTCAGTCGATTGGGAACATTCCCCATTGACTCAGATAGAGTCAAGTTCAAGACCTGGCCTTCATCTGGCCCAGACGATATTAGAGTTTCCACTGGTTTTTGGACCCGTAGTATGGGGATTATCCTGACCTTCATCAGGTTCAGTCGACTGGGAACATTCCCCATTGACTCAGATAGAGTCAAGTTCAAGACCTGGCCTTCATCTGGCCGAGACGACATTAGAGTTTCCCCTGGTCTTTGGACCCGTAGTATGGGGATTATCCTGACCTTCATCAGGTTCAGTCGACTGGGAACATTCCCCATTGACTCAGATAGAGTCAAGTTCAAGACCTGGCCTTCATCTGGCCGAGACGACATTAGAGTTTCCCCTGGTCTTTGGACCCGTAGTATGGGAATTATCCTGACCTTCATCAGGTTCAGTCGACTGGGAACATTCCCCATTGACTCAGATAGAGTCAAGTTCAAGACCTGGCCTTCATCTGGCCCAGACGACATTAGAGTTTCCCCTGGTCTTTGGACCCGTAGTATGGGGATTATCCTGACCTTCATCAGTTCAGTCGACTTGGAACATTCCCTTGACTCAGATAGATCAAGTTCAAGACCTGGCCTTCATCTGGCCCAGACGACATTAGAGTTTCCCCTGGTCTTTGGACCCGTAGTATGGGGATTATCCTGACCTTCATCAAGTTCAGTCGATTGGGAACATTCCCCATTGACTTAGATAGAGTCAAGTTCAAGACCTGGCCTTCATCTGGCCCAGACGACATTAGAGTTTCCCCTGGTCTTTGGACCCGTAGTATGGGGATTATCCTAACCTTCATCAGGTTCAGTCGACTGGAACATTCCCCATTGACTTAGATAGAGTCAAGTTCAAGACTTGGCCTTCATCTGGCCCAGACGAAATTAGAGATTCCCATGGTCTTTGGACCCGTAGTATGGGGTTTATCCTGACCTTCACCAGGTACAGTCGACTGGGAACATTCCCCATTAGCTCAGGCGGAATTAGACAAAGTTCTGATCTTCAACTGGTTCAGTAAACAGGAGACATTCCTACATGTCTTGTAAAGATTAAGTTGAAGTCTTAACCTATGACTACTCCAAACGGTTCAGAAAAGTTTACATGCCAAGATCAAATCCCAGATGATACATTCGATATATTACTCTCAAATTCAAAAACGTTTTGACTTAAAGAGTAGGGAATAAACTATACGGGCCAAATTTGGACCCGAGGGTAAAACCGTCTTTTCACGTCAAACTCAATACCAAAATCCCACAAATATTGGCCCTTAAACACCATATTGGAAAACCCAGCCCAAAAGACCTTATTCCATCGGTACATAACGCTACAAATATAAAGCTAAACAAATAGACAGCATAAAACACAATTGTTACTAACTATTTCCTCTTTTTCTAAGCACAAACACATGCAGCGCCGAAAGTTGGATCCAAGGCATGTTGTGGGTTCCTTAGCTAGAAATGTCACCACGTTGTAGGCCCGTTGCCAGCTTTTATCACAGATACAAAGTAATCTCTTTTCAGATCTATAAAAGGGAAGATAACTCAGGGTTCAAGGCAGGCTTCAGATCCTTCTTACAAGCTTCTACTCTCTGACACAAGTTCTGAGAGCTTTCTATTTCCAAAAACATTTGTCACCGCCCTCACGGCCACCAAAAGAAAGTCAAGGTAATAATAAGCCTTACTTTTACACTTTACATATTTACAGCTCATCCCATACGACTGACTTGAGCGTTGGAGTGTCCTTGGCACCCACCACACCGGTGGACAGTCTACTCCCGCTCACTCTACCTTTTTCTTGCAGGATCGCTAATGCCCCCAACTTACAAATTATGATTGTGGACCTCGGCCGAAATCCAGCTTCCACAATACTTGCGACAATCAATATACTTTGGTTTTGGTCGTCCAGGGCTTTAAGAGGTTCTGTGTACGCCTCTTCTGGGTATATTGAGAATCGTAGTGTATTGGGTGTGATGTCAAGATGGAAGTATCACTCTAGTCATAGTGGAGATGATGATCACGTAAGATACGAAACTGGTGCTCTTATATGCTGCAGCTATCGGGATAATATGACAAGTCATAGTTATCCGATTATAGAGACTAGTTACCAGAGATCCGATATGTGCTTCGTACAGGGCAGACACAATTCCAGCCCCAGACCTAGCATGTGACATCCGATACTGGATCGCAATACGCAATACTACGTATACTACGCCTGATATAGATTACATATTCCTTTAAGAATATTTCTGGAGAATTGGGTAGGCACGGTGCTTTGCTAGAAGCCAACCATGTCTTGTAAATCGGTAAACACGTAATACTAGGTACGTACGTGTTCGGATAGTCTGACGACCGGATTTACTGCCACCATATCCGGGGATCTCATGGGTCGCTTCCCGAAGATTCACCGATGACGTATGACTCGCACATTATTAATCTGGGATTAATTAATAGAGAGAGAAAATTAATCTAGGATTAATTACAAAGATATTTTATCTGGGATAAAATATTATTTAAAGAGAGAGAACGATTAATTTGGAATTAATCGATAAATTAATATATTCGATATATTATACGAAATTAGATTTCGACGCGGAATTAAAATTGGATTTTAATTCGGGCAAACGAGTTAATTTAGTATTAATTCGTTAGTGATGTGAATAGTAATTTTGCTAGGCATAATTATTTAATTAAATTTGATTTAATTACGTCGCAACGAAAAATTCGTTAATTCGGAATTAGCAAACCCGAGCCCGGGAGTGTTTGTGGGCCCACTCGCATTTGAAATCGAGTGGGGCCCACAAGTCACATCACACGTCACATCATTAGTCATTCTTGTGATGGAAGTCACATCAACTTTGAGTGATGTGATGGATGTCACTTTTGTGAGTGATGTGAGTTGTTGGAAGGCTTTAATGCCTTGTACCAATTTTTGAAAAAGTGGGATTTTGGTATTTGATTTTTGAAATAAAAAACCAAATACACAACACAACTTGTTTTTCTCTCTCTCTCCCTCATTCGACCTTGGTGCCATTTTCTCTCAAAGCTCTTGGCTTGGCTGAGAACAAGAAAAGCAAAAGAGAAGATTTGTGGCAAATTTTTCCAAGATGCTAGCACATCTAAGGGGTCTTACAAAGGTGATAGGGAAACCCATCTATGAGCATGGAATCCATTAGAAAAGCTTGGATCTTGAAGACAACTCAAGGAGGACAACCAAGGGCTTGGCCGAATTCCATAGAGCACAAAAGAAGGCATGGCCGAGAGCTTCAAGGGAGCAGAAATTTTTTGTGTTTCATCGCATCCAAAAGCCGATCAAAGTGAGTATTTCCGCAACTTTACTTTGATGTATTCGCACTTTTCATAGCTTAAATTGATCTTGGTTTGACCTAGAAAACCCAACAATGGTATCAAGAGCCTTGATTAAGCATGAAATTGATTTAGGGTAAAATTTGGGTAAAATTGATTTGAGCATGATTTGATGAAATTGATTGTTTGAATATGCTTGAATGATGATAACTTAGAGTTATGCATGACCAATTTGATGAAAATTGAATTGGATTAATTTTCCCCAAACTAGTAGGCTTGGCCGAAAGTTGTAGTATGCCCTAATGTCATGGTAATTTTGTTTTTTGATCATTGGATGAGGTTGAAGACATGGGATAAATTGATTTAGGATTTAATTGGATTGAAATCGAAATCGGATTTAAAAATCCCTATATTACCGTGAACAAAAAAGCACGGAATGAGATGATTTTTTGATTCAATGATGTTGGACATGTGTTGATAATGATTAGCATGATTAATTGATTAAATTAGTATTTTGGAAATGTTAATTTGAATAATTAATTATGGCTAATACACTTTAGTTAATTAAATTGTGAAATTTGGAATTTTGGAATTTAATTAGTTGGGATAAATTTGGAATTGGGCTAATAAAGTTGTATTTGGGCTTAATGGGCTTGGTTGGGCCAAGTTTGGTTTAAGTTAATTGGTTGGATCCAATTGGGCCCAAAACCATATCCATAAAATCCAAATATAATTAAATGGGCTTTTAAAATTTTAATTAGGCCTAATGGGCTTAAATTGATTTATGGCAAATGGTGATTCCTTATTGGGCTTTGGTTGCCAAAGTCCATGCCTTATAAATTAATTGAAAGCCCATTGGACTTTAATTAAATTGACATTGGATGTTAATTGGGCTTTGAGACCCATAATGATTAGATTTAGAATCTAAGTCGCAAAAGCTCATTAATAAAGTGTAATTATTTAATTTGGAATTAAATAAAGAATTAGTATTGAATACAAATTAAATTGGATTTAATAATGTAGTTTGATATAATTCAAGAATTCGTATTTTGAGTACTTATTCTTAAACGAGTTGGACTCGCGCAAATCAAATCGTTGTTTGAACATTGGATGGTCATTAATTTTAGATTAATTAATTGGATTAGATTGATTGATAACATGATTTGTGTGAATACATGGATGTGATAAATGAATAATGCATATCGGATGGATATTAGATGGGTAAGGGCAATTTTGGAAATTGTTGTAATAAATTTAGAATTTATTAAATTGGACCTGTTTGTCCAGCCTATTACCTCTTGACTCTTTGTATTTCTCTTCTCACCTATTCCCCTCAATGTAAATGAGGTTTCTTTAGAAGTGTTATGTAATTGGGTAGAAGTAAGATTTGTGCTAGCGGGAGAGAGGAAAGGGAGAGATTTGTTCTAGGAACAAAGTGTTTTAAATATCCATCCGCATATCATTATTAATTTATTTACCACGCCTTATTATGCTTTTAGAATGCATGTTTAAGGGTGTATGATGAGACCTAATCAAAGATAATTAATTGGTTGCCAATTACGCGAAAAAACCTCAATAAATATTAAGCGTTTTTCCTTCCATTGAATGATTCATTCTCAAGATCCAAGATTGGCCCTGGTTTGTTGGCCAAAGTCAAGACCTTTTTCCATCGCGGATGTGTTTGAATCATGAAGGCTTTGTTCCATATCGTATGTCTTGTCCAAGTTGTGATTTGTTGGCCAAAGTCAAGATCACTTCTTGTCCATCGACATCGATTACGAAGCTTTCCAAGGTCAATGGGTCCCGCTTAACTGGAATCATTAAGTTTGTTGTGCCAAAGCCAAGGCTTAGTTGATTCAGAGGAAAAAGGTTAGGCAATATATTGGATATATTGGCATATATTGGATATATGTTTCGGACTTGGATTTCCACCTACTGGATCTAGGAATTGGATGAGATCCAATTGATCTTAGAGATCTACCTAGTTAAATATCATACAGCTTGTTGGCCAAAGTCAAGGTTGTGTGTTATTTAACGGGATCCTAGCCCACTAGGAAATTAGGTTTCCCGAGTACTCAACAGAGGGTTAGAGGCTCGCCGAAAAATAGTGGGAGGCAATTATTAAACTTGCAATTTCGTTTAGATACTTGCCAATACACGCTCATTTCATTTTTCGTCATTAAATATATATATTAGTTAGACTATATTTAATCGTTGTTTTAAATTAAACAGTTGGACTGTATTCAAACTATTTCAATTTATAGTTGATTATATAATTGGATTATAGTAATCAATATATTTGAATTTAACCAATTAAATTATAGTTGATTATATAGTTAGACTATAGTAATCATTATATTCAATAGTACCTGAAATCGTTGATTGGATAGTTAGACTATAGCAATCAAGATAACTGAAAGATTAGCGTTTAAAACATAATCCTGGGTGAAAATGTCTTTAAGCGGCTTTAATTTTCAGATTGGGAATAAAACCTCAGGATAGTCCTGGGAACTAAGAAGTTACTCTATTTGATAGAAAGACCTCTTGGGCCTAAGCCCAGAGTTGAGCAAATAGTAGAACATAATATTTGGAAGATTCATGTGATGATAACTTTAGTGTTCAATCTATTATGCTTAATGCAATGACACTTTAATTCCGTCGTCAAAATTAAGGATTAAATCCTTGTACCATGATGATGAAATTAAAGATCTTCATAGATTTATTCTTAAATCTTAGAAGTACTAATTGCAAAAGAAGTTCATTAGCCCGTGTATGTCAGAGGGTACATCTGTCGAGCACTAAGTGTCGCAGATGATTGCTGACATCGATCAGTTAGGTTAGTTGGGCATTACCTATATGGCCGAGACTACCAAAGATTTGATCTTATAGTCTCTACCTGAAAGCTGGGGTAGGTTCATTGTGAACCGAGAGTAAACTCTTGGAGAGTTGATGGCTATGCTCTAGAAAGCAAAGCCAGAGCTTCTAAAAGGGGCAAAGGCAAAATCATCAGTCTTCTAGGAAGACAAAGGACATATCCCAAGATGTCTGCCTAAAATATGGCAAACGGGGTCATTGGAAGCGTGACTGCCGTATGGACAAGGTAGACATGAAGGAATTGAAGGCGGGGTAAGGCTCCGACTTCAAGTATGTTTTTCATAAACATGTTCGCTATTAGTTTCAAAATTGGATTTTTGATACTAGATGTGGTACATAAAATATGTACTGATGTGCGGAATCTGCGAATCGAAAACGGGACGAGAGTCGCTATTTTAATCGTAGAAACCTAAGTTTAGGAACTACCATTTAGTTGTGTACTTAAATTAGGAAACTATTATAATGTAACTAGTTTGACTAGAAACATTATCTCGATATCAAAGTTTAACCCGTTGTGGGTATACCTTTATATTCTAGAACACTAAAGTGTTTTATTTTATAAAGATCATATTGAGATAAACACATTAAATGTGAATAACAGTATTTATATTTTGAATATAAATGAATCTCAAACGTATAACATGACAAACAAATAGCTCAAACTGAATTAATCAGTTGAGACTTATATGTGGCATTGTTGTCTGAGACATTTTAAACAAGACTCGTATATCCACACTTTTGAAGAGTGGATACTATGACAGATTTGATCCTATTCAAAATGATGTCTACGAATCTAGTTTAATAGGCAAAGTGCCTAAAACACCTTTTACTTGGTGAAAGTACAAATGCCACCGATCTGTTAGCCCTCGTTCATAGTGACGTAAGTGGGCCCATATCTAGCCAGGCTAGAGATGGATATGAACACTTCGTAACCTTTATGGATGTGGCATCGCGTTATGGTTATGTGTTTCTTTCGAAACACGAATCAGAAACTTTTGATAGATTCAAAGAGTTTCGACACGAAGTAGACAAACAGATCGGCAAGAGTATTAATACATCACGATTGGACTATGATGGAAAATACTTGAGCAATAAGTTTCTCGATTACCTGAAAGAGTATAGTATTCTTTCATAATAGACTCCTCCCGGAACACCTCAATTTAACGGTGTGTCCGAACAGAGAAACCGAACTTTGTTGGACATAGTTAGGATAATCATGAGTCGCTCTGAGCTACCATTTTCCTTCTATGGATACTGATGAGCAGAAAATATATCAATATTTACCGCCCCTTTAACTTAATATTTTGTTTAGTTTCTCTGGTTTGATGAACGTTTTGATGTGTTTTAGTTTATTTTGCAGATAAAATTATATCGGATCTCAATGAAATCATTTAGGAAGAAATATGGGTCAAATAAGGGCAATTATTGGACTTGATATTTTAATTTTGGAGATTGGAAACTTGAAAGGGCGTTTTTGACGAAGTGCAGTTTTGGGAATTCCAATTTTGCGCATCTGTCGTAATTTGGGCATAAATTTTTACTCCAATATCGGATTGAGCTGATTCAAGTTCCAAATTAAAGAAGACTCAAAGATCTACAGCTTTGAAAGACAAAATAATTTCGAATTCTAAATATTTCATGCCTGATATTGATGAACCATCCAGAAATGTGTTGTGTGTAATTATTAAAGTCACTTTCAATCATTTTCAAAGCAAAAAATAAATTAATAAATAAATAATAAAAATTATCAAATCATCACCAAATATGATAAGAGATTAGTGGAGCAATTAATAATGGATTTGGTGGAGCAATTAGTGGAGCAATTAATAATTGATTTGGTGGATGATTTCATGGAGGCAAAATTTTACCTATAAATACCAAGTCATTTCATTTGTAAAATTCATACTTTCTTCTAAGGAATTCCTTAAGAATACTAAGAATATTGTATCTTGTTTGTTTATTTACAGCTTTCAGTAATTAATTTCCGCTTTCGCACTTTCTTTTCTTTACTTTTAAGTTTTTACTTTCCGTAATTTACTTTTACGCACAGTACTTTTCTTTCTTTAATTTTCAGTTTTTACTTTTCAGTAATTTACTTTCAGCAATTTACTTTCAGCAATTTACTTTCAGCAATTTACTTTCAGTAATTTACTTTCAGCATTTAATTTTCAGTATTTAATTTCAGCACTTACTTTCAGCATTTACTTTTCAGTATTTAATTTTCAGTATTTAACTTTTAGTATTTTACTTTATGTCTTTTATTTTATTTAAGTTTTGTTTACTACCCGTAAATATGTGTCGTAACTAGCCAGTTATCTGGGGTTGTGATGAAATCCAATATCACCGGTTTATAAGGGGTTAGATTATAGCTTGGGTAATATAAAGATTTATTTATTGAGTCTTAATCTTAATGTTTTTTCATTAACTGGCCATTAATAAAATTGAACTGGGAAACTTAAAATGAACTAGACATAGGGATTTTAAGTTTAAGACCTTAGACTCAATAGTCCACGTTCTTCCTTGAGGATAGATAACCCTTTAATAGATTTCCTTACAGGATAGACATATACCTGTCGGGTGGGGTAGCCATAATTGGAACTTAAACTTAATGAATCCAGATAATTTGGTTGACATAGACATATAATTCAATTGCGTTAAACTGTGTATTTGTGTCTGACCATCGACAGAGGCTTACACATAATTTAGTGTTCCAGGTTAATAAATCAATATATTACCCAACTTTAAGATAACCACTTCATCTTTAAAATGATATTGGAAGAAATCACAACCCTAGATAGTTTTTAATATTGAATTTTCTTAAAACCTATTTTCGAACAATTTTATTTACTTGTTTTTAAATTTAGAATCGTCACCATTTCAAATCAATCAAACAACCTGTTAGATACTAGTAATCATTTGACCTCATAAAATTAATAGATTAGATATTAAGTCCTCGTGGGATCGATATTTTTATACTACTTGAACGATACGTGCGCTTGCGTTATACGCGTGTGTAAGCACCGGTCAAGTTTTTGGCGCCGTTGCCGGGGACTTATTTATCTTTCACTATTAATTTTGGGGTTAGATACGTTACTTGTATCTAATTTCATTTTACTTATTGTTTTTGTTTTCTTGTGTTTCGGGTTCTCAGAAACTGCATGAGACGAACCAGAAGCTTTGAACTCCGATCGCTTGACCCAGAAATTGAAAGAACCATCTGACAATTGAGAAGGGAAAGGCGAGAAGGCCAAGAAGCTTTAGTCAACATGGAACCTGAACCGTTGGAGGTTGCACCACCAATTCCCATTCGAGACAGAACCATTCCGGTGGTGGACAGACTCATTTCCTGTATTGTACTTCCTCTATTACCAGCAAATGCGTGTGACATCAAAACATGCATTCAGATGATTCAGCAGTCAGTTTAGTTCGGGGGGAATGCAACTGAAGATCCTAATGCCCACATCAGTAACTTCCTGGAAGTTTACGGAACTTTCAACTACAACAGAGCATCAGAAGAAGCAATAAGACTGCGTGTTTTCCTATACTCCTTGAAGGACAGAGCTAAAGTTTGGCTACATTCACTACCAGCAGGTTCTATCACAACTTGGAACACTTTAGCCACCAAATTTCTTGCAAAGTACTTTCCACCAGCCAGAACCGAAAAGCTGAGGATTGACATCACATCCTTTTACAACAAGATTCAGAATCCCTGTGCGAATCTTGGGAAAGGTGCAAAGATTTGCTCCGGAAATGTCCTCACCATGAGATTCCAAAATGGCTTCAAGTCCAAACATTCTACAATGGACTTTCTGGAATAATGAGAATTACAATCGATGCTGCTGCTGGAGGAGCTTTAATGGCAAAAGGAGAAGATGAAGCCCGGGACCTAATCGAAGAAATGGCCCACAACAATTCTTTATGGCCAACAGAAAGGAGCATGATCCAAAGAATTACAGGAATTTATGAAGTTGGAGCCAACACAGCACTGAATTCCAAGCTGGATGTGATTTGCAAAAATCTGGAAACTCTTAACATAAAATTTAATAGTGGATCCACAAGTTCACCATTTGGAGGAGCACCTGAGTCAGAATCTTTCAACCAACATAAAGAAACGGTGAATTATGTCAATAATTTCAACAGACAGGGGAACAATCCATATTCCAACACCTACATGGATGTGATATATGAATAATGCATATCGGATGGATATTAGATGGGTAAGGGCAATTTTGGAAATTGTTGTAATAAATTTAGAATTTATTAAATTGGACCTGCTTGTCCAGCCTATTACCTCTTGACTCTTTGTATTTCTCTTCTCACCTATTCCCCTCAATGTAAATGAGGTTTCTTTAGAAGTGTTATGTAATTGGGTAGAAGTAAGATTTGTGCTAGCGGGAGAGAGGAAAGAGAGAGATTTGTTCTAGGAACAAAGTGTTTTAAATATCCATCCGCATATCATTATTAATTTATTTACCACGCCTTATTATGCTTTTATAATGCATGTTTAAGGGTGTATGATGAGACCTAATCAAAGATAATTAATTGGTTGCCAATTACGCGAAAAACCCTCAATAAATATTAAGCATTTTTCTTTCCATTGAATGATTCATTCTCAAGATCCAAGATTGGCACTGGTTTGTTGGCCAAAGTCAAGACTTTTTTCCATCGCGGATGTGTTTGAATCATGAAGGCTTTGTTCCATATCGTATGTCTTGTCCAAGTTGTGATTTTTTGGCCAAAGTCAAGATCACTTCTTGTCCATCGACATCGATTACGAAGCTTTCCAAGGTCAATGGGTCCCGCTTAACTGGAATCATTAAGTTTGTTGTGCCAAAGCCAAGGCTTAGTTGATTCAGAGGAAAAAGGTTAGGCAATATATTGGATATATTGGCATATATTGGATATATGTTTCGGACTTGGATGTCCACCTACTGGATCTAGGAATTGGATGAGATCCAATTGATCTTAGAGATCTACCTAGTTAAATATCATACAGCTTGTTGGCCAAAGTCAAGGTTGTGTGTTATTTAACGGGATCCTAGCCCACTAGGAAATTAGGTTTCCCGAGTACTCAACAGAGGGTTAGAGGCTCGCCGAAAAATAGTGGGAGGCAAGTATTAAATTTGCAATTTCGTTTAGATACTTGCCAATACGCGCTCATTTCATTTTTCGTCATTAAATATATATATTAGTTAGACTAATATTTAATCGTTGTTTTAAATTAAACAGTTGGACTGTATTCAAACTATTTCAATTTATAGTTGATTATATAATTGGATTATAGTAATCAATATATTTGAATTTAACCAATTAAATTATAGTTGATTATATAGTTAGACTATAGTAATCATTATATTCAATAGTACCTGAAATCGTTGATTGGATAGTTAGACTATAGCAATCAAGATAACTGAAAGATTAGCGTTTAAAACATAATCATGCGTGAAAATGTCTTTAAGCGGCTTTAATTTTCAGATTGGGAATAAAACCTCAGGATAGTCCTGGGAACTAAGAAGTTACTCTATTTGATAGAGAGACCTCTTGGGCCTAAGCCCAGAGTTGAGCAAATAGTAGAACATGATCTTTGGAAGATTTATGTGATGATAACTTTAGTGTTCAATCCATTATGCTTAATGCAATGACACTTTAATTCCGTCGTCAAAATTAAGGATTAAATCCTTGTACCATGATGATGAAATTAAAGATCTTCATAGATTTATTCTTAAATCTTAGAAGTACTAATTGCAAAAGAAGTTCATTAGCCCGTGTATGTCAGAGGGTACATCTGTCGAGCACTAAGTGTCGTAGATGATTGCTGACATCGATCAGTTAGGTTAGTTGGGCATTACCTAAATGGCCGAGACTACCAAAGATTTGATCTTATAGTCTCTACCTGAAAGGTGGGGTAGGTTCATTGTGAACCGAGAGTAAACTCTTGGAGAGTTGATGGCTATGCTCTAGAAAGAAAAGCCAGAGCTTCTAAAAGGGGCAAAGGCAAAATCATCACAGTCTTCTAGGAAGACAAAGGACATATCCCAAGATGTATGCCTAAAATATGGCAAACGGGGTCACTGGAAGCGTGACTGACGTATGGACAAGGCAGACATGAAGGAATTGAAGGCGGGGTAAGGCTCCGACTTCAAGTATGTTTTTCATAAACATGTTCGCTATTAGTTTCAAAATTGGATTTTTGATACTAGATGTGGTACATAAATATGTACTGATGTGCGGAATCTGCGAATCGAAAACGGGACGAGAGTCGCTATTTTAATCGTAGAAACCTAAGTTTAGGAACTACCATTTAGTTGTGTACTTAAATTAGGAAACTATTATAATGTAACTAGTTTGACTAGAAACATTATCTCGATATCAAAGTTTAACCCGTTGTGGGTATACCTTTATATTCTAGAACACTAAAGTGTTTTATTTTATAAAGATCATATTGAGATAAACACATTAGATGTGAATAACAGTATTTATATTTTGAATATAAATGAATCTCAAACGTATAACATGACAAACAAATAGCTCAAACTGAATTAATCAGTTGAGACTTATATGTGGCATTGTTGTCTGAGACATTTTAAACAAGACTCGTATATCCACACTTTTGAAGAGTGGATACTATGACAGATTTGATCCTATTCAAAATGATGTCTACGAATCTAGTTTAATAGGCAAAGTGCCTAAAACACCTTTTACTTGGTGAAAGTACAAATGCCACCGATCTGTTAGCCCTCGTTCATAGTGACGTAAGTGGGCCCATATCTAGCCAGGCTAGATATGGATATGAACACTTCGTAACCTTTATGGATGTGGCATCGCGTTATGGTTATGTGTTTCTTTCGAAACACGAATCAGAAACTTTTGATAGATTCAAAGAGTTTCGACACGAAGTAGACAAACAGATCGGCAAGAGTATTAATACATCACGATTGGACTATGATGGAAAATACTTGAGCAATAAGTTTCTCGATTACCTGAAAGAGTATAGTATTCTTTCATAATAGACTCCTCCCGGAACACCTCAATTTAACGGTGTGTCCGAACAGAGAAACCGAACTTTGTTGGACATAGTTAGGATAATCATGAGTCGCTCTGAGCTACCTTTCCTTCTATGGATACTGATGAGCAGAAAATATATCAATATTTACCGCCCCTTTAACTTAATATTTTGTAGTTTCTCTGGTTTGATGAACGTTTTGATGTGTTTTAGTTTATTTTGCAGATAAAATAATATCGGATCTCAATGAAATCATTTAGGAAGAAATATGGGTCAAATAAGGGCAATTATTGTACTTGATATTTTAATTTTGGAGATTGGAAACTTGAAAGGGCGTTTTTGACGAAGTGCAGTTTTGGAATTCCAATTTTGCGCATCTGTCGTAATTGGGCATAAATTTTTACTCCAATATCGGATTGAGCTGATTCAAGTTCCAAATTAAAGAAGACTCAAAGATCTACAGCTTTGAAAGACAAAATAATTTCGAATTCTAAATATTTCATGCCTGATATTGATGAACCATCCAGAAATGTGTTGTGTGTAATTATTAAAGTCACTTTCAATCATTTTCAAAGCAAAAATAAATTAATAAATAAATAATAAAATTATCAAATCATCACCAAATATGATAAGAGATTAGTGGAGCAATTAATAATGGATTTGGTGGAGCAATTAGTGGAGCAATTAATAATTGATTTGGTGGATGATTTCATGGAGGCAAAATTTTACCTATAAATACCAAGTTTTCATTTGTAAAATTCATACTTTCTTCTAAGGAATTCCTTAAGAATACTAAGAATATTGTATCTTGTTTGTTTATTTACAGCTTTCAGTAATTAATTTCCGCTTTCGCACTTTCTTTTCTTTACTTTTAAGTTTTTACTTTCCGTAATTTACTTTTACGCACAGTACTTTTCTTTCTTTAATTTTCAGTTTTTACTTTTCAGTAATTTACTTTCAGCAATTTACTTTTCAGCAATTTACTTTCAGCAATTTACTTTCAGTAATTTACTTTCAGCATTTAATTTTCAGTATTTAATTTCAGCACTTACTTTCAGCATTTACTTTTCAGTATTTAATTTTCAGTATTTAACTTTTAGTATTTTACTTTATGTCTTTTATTTTATTTAAGTTTTGTTACTACCCGTAAATATGTGTCGTAACTAGCCAGTTATCTGGGGTTGTGATGAAATCCAATATCACCGGTTTATAAGGGGTTAGATTATAGCTTGGGTAATATAAAGATTTATTTATTGAGTCTTAATCTTAATGTTTTTTCATTAACTGGCCATTAATAAAATTGAACTGGGAAACTTAAAATGAACTAGACATAGGGATTTTAAGTTTAAGACCTTAGACTCAATAGTCCACGATCTTCCTTGAGGATAGATAACCCTTTAATAGATTTCCTTACAGGATAGACATATACCTGTCGGGCGGGGGTAGCCATAATTGGAACTTAAACTTAATGAATCCAGATAATTTGGTTGACATAGACATATGGTTCAATTGGGTTAAACTGGGTATTTGTGTCTGACCATCGACAGAGGCTTACACATAATTTAGTGTTCCAGGTTAATAAATCAATATATTACCCAACTTTAAGATAACCACTTCATCTTTAAAATGATATTGGAAGAAATCACAACCCTAGATAGTTTTTAATATTGAATTTTCTTAAAACCTATTTTCGAACAATTTTATTTACTTGTTTTTAAATTTAGAATCGTCACCATTTCAAATCAATCAAACAACCTGTTAGATACTAGTAATCATTTGACCTCATAAAATTAATAGATTAGATATTAAGTCCTCGTGGGATCGATATTTTTATACTACTTGAACGATACGTGCGCTTGCGTTATACGCGTGTGTAAGCACCGGTCAAGTTTTTGGCGCCGTTGCCGGGGACTTATTTATCTTTCACTATTAATTTTGGGGTTAGATACGTTACTTGTATCTAATTTCTTTTTACTTATTGTTTTTGTTTTCTTGTGTTTCGGGTTCTCAGAAACTACATGAGACGAACCAGAAGCTTTGAACTCCGATCGCTTGACCCAGAAATTGAAAGAACCATCAGACAATTGAGAAGGGAAAGGCGAGAAGGCCAAGAAGCTTTAGTCAACATGGAACCTGAACCGTTGGAGGTTGCACCACCAATTCCCATTCGAGACAGAACCATTCCGGTGGTGGACAGACTCATTTCCTGTATTGTACTTCCTCCTTACCAGCAAATGCGTGTGACATCAAAACATGCATTCAGATGATTCAGCAGTCAGTTTAGTTCGGGGGGAATGCAACTGAAGATCCTAATGCCCACATCAGTAACTTCCTGGAAGTTTGCGGCACTTTCAACTACACAAGAGCATCAGAAGAAGCAATGAGACTGCGTGTTTTCTATACTCCTTGAAGGACAGAGCTAAAGTTTGGCTACATTCACTACCAGCAGGTTCTATCACAACTTGGAACACTTTAGCCACCAAATTTCTTGCAAAGTACTTTCCACCAGCCAGAACCGAAAAGCTGAGGATGACATCACATCCTTTTACAACAAGATTCAGAATCCCTGTGCGAATCTTGGGAAAGGTACAAAGATTTGCTCCGGAAATGTCCTCACCATGAGATTCCAAAATGGCTTCAAGTCCAAACATTCTACAATGGACTTTCTGGAATAATGAGAACCCAATCGATGCTGCTGCTGGAGGAGCTTTAATGGCAAAAGGAGAAGATGAAGCCCGGGACCTAATCGAAGAAATGGCCCACAACAATTCTTTATGGCCAACAGAAAGGAGCATGATCCAAAGAATTACAGGAATTTATGAAGTTGGAGCCAACACAGCACTGAATTCCAAGCTGGATGTGATTTGCAAAAATCTGGAAACTCTTAACATAAAAGTTAATAGTGGATCCACAAGTTCACCATTTGGAGGAGCACCTGAGTCAGAATCTTTCAACCAAAATAAAGAAACGGTGAATTATGTCAATAATTTCAACAACAGGGGAACAATCCATATTCCAACACCTACAACCCAGGTGGAGGAATCATCCCAATTTCGCATGGAGCAACAATTCAGGGCAATGAAAAAATCCACCACCCGGATTCCAACAACAGAACAAAAGCCAGGAACAGGCAAATGAACCAGGAATAACAGAAGTGTTGACCCACTTGAAAAAGATAGAAGCAAAACACGACTCTCAAGCAGCAAGATATGATGCTATGTTTCAATCCCAAGCAGCATTAATTCAAAGTCAATCAGCTTCTATTAAAGCACTGGAGAATCAAATTGGACAACTAACCAATGCTCAGAGTTACAGATCGCCAGATACCCTTCCTAGCAACACAGAGCCAAATCCAAGGAACATGGGGAATGATCAATGTCATGCCATCATGTTAAAAAACGGTACTGAAATCAACAAAGATGTTGGAATCAAGGCAACAACAATTGAAGATTTTCCAAAAGAAACAAAGCAACAGATGAAGGAAAAAGAAGCAAAGGAAAAAGAACATATCACTCCACCTCCACCTTTTCCTCAGCATCTTCAGAAGAATAAACTGGATAAGCAGTTTGCTCGATTCTTGGAGGTGTTCAAAAAGCTGCATATCAACATTCCATTTACAGAAACGTTGGAACAAATGCCCAGCTATGCCAAATTCATGAAAGACATTCTTTCACGAAAGCAGAGATTGGGAGATTATGAGACAGTAGCATTATCAGAAGAATGCAGCGCCATCATTCAGAGAAAACTTCCTCCAAAGTTGAAAGATCCTGGTAGTTTCATTGTTCCTTGCACCATAGGAGAACATGACTTCGGTAAGGCTCTGTGTGAATTAGGTGCTAGTGTTAACTTGATGCCTTTTTCTATTTTCAAGAAAACTGCAGATTGGAGAAACAATGCCTACTTCAGTCTCACTACAACTTGCTGATAGAACGCTCGTATTTCCAAGAGGCGTAGTTGAGGATGTGCTGGTCAAGGTTGACAAATTCATTTTCCCAGCAGATTTTATTGTCTTTGATATGGAGGAAGACGCAGACGTGCCAATCATCCTCGGGAGACCATTCTTGGCTACAGTCGAACCATTATTGATGTACAAAAAGGAGAACTAACCAGGGGTACAAGACCAAGAAGTAACATTCAATGTTTTCAAAGCCATGAATTTCCCAGATGATGAAAAGAAAGAATGTTTCAGACTTGATGTGATACATAGTACCGTTCAGAACTCTGATGAAAGACAAAGTTCTACTGACAAACTTAAAGCATGTCAATTACCTGTGGAGCCTGAAGATAAAGCGCACTGCGTACTGAAGAAGCCTATTCTTGCACTACAAGCAACAGAAGAGAAAAAGTTCCACCAGCTCAACGAATTTGAGGAATTTCACATACAGCCTTTTGAGGATGCCAAATTTTACAAGGAAAAGGCAAGGAAAAGACATGATGAGAAGATAGTGCGCATACAACTAGAACCAGGGCAGAAGGTACTGTTAAACAAATCAAGGGGAAATTCTTCCCATGGAAGCCAAAATCACGGTGGTCAGGTCCATTTGTGATCACCAAGGTTTTACCAGACAGAGCCGTTGAGATATATGATCCTGACTCCAACAAAACTTTCAAGGTTAAAAACAAGTGTGTTAAGCACTACTGGGGAGAATCATTGAGCGACAAAATGAAAGTGTCACACATTCAGATCTAGCTAAACGTTCGAGAAGTCACGTCTAGCTGACGACTTTAAACTTAGCGCTCGCAGGGAGGCAACCCATGCAATTTTTGTATATATTGTGATCTGGTGTTTTATTTTTGTGTGTTTAATTTTTGCAGGTTTAGTCATTTCACGATGGAAGAAGCTCTCGCAAATCTTCACAAGCAATTTCCTTCTCTCCCTCAAAAATCTCTGATGAAAGTCTACAAAGCTCGCTTGGAACGGATGAGACTACTGATGATCAAAGGTATTCCTAATGACATTCGTTGGGTAATTGAAGCACGAGTCCGATTGGCAGGTGAGTCTTCTGACTCTTTTATTTCACATCTGCGTGGTTTTTGGAAGAAGCACATATGCAAAGAAACGTAGAGCTAAACAAATAGGTGTTTGTTACAAATGTGCACGCTGGAATTGCAATACTCGTTGTCGTTCTTTAGGAATGGTTCTGATAATCGCGAAGACAAAATTAAATTCATTAGGGATGGCTTGAGTAAGGAGTCTTTAGATGATATATCTTTAACTCTTGAGACGCATCCCAGTGAATATGTTCACATAGCCATTCGCAAATTACATACACAATTCCAAAAAGAAAGACAACAATTAAGTCTTGGGAATCTGACTCAAAAAGACCTTGTTTGCCATTTATAAGAAAATTGGATGGGAAGCTTGTCCTTGACGTATAGACGTCAATCAAGCCGTTACTTTTCTTGTAAATATTATATCTCTTTGCCTTTTCTTAATAATTGTGATTTGTTTTGTTGTTTTCTTTTATTTTCTCCGACAGGATCCAGACCTTTTTACTATCACATATTATTATTTCGCTACTATCGTCCTCTGGAAGATACTTGTGCTATTTTTACTCATCCTTTTCAGGTACTATAAATTCAACCCGTCATTGCACTTTTGAAGGCATCCAGAGTTGAGAAAGAAATACATATAAAAAATGGAAGCCACTTCAAAGACGAGTTGAAAACATCTGTGTGTTTTGTGCGGTAGTAGTGTTGTTGTTAAGCCACAATACGTAAAAGCAGCACAAGAATTGGGTCGAGTCTTAGCTGCAAGAAATATGCACTTAATATATGGCGGAGGCAATCTTGGACTTATGGGGATTGTTTCAAAAGCTGTACAGGAAAGAGGCAGTCACGTTTTAGGAATCATCCTAAAACCCTTGGCAGAAGCAATCTTATTGAACCATCAAACAGAGAGGAACTGATCGTGCCAGATATGTCTGAACGTTTGGTAGAAATGATTAACCGTGCTGATGCTTTTATTGCTTTGCCAGGTGGCTTGGGTACATTGGAGGAAATTTTTATTGTGCTATCTTGGGCGAACCTGAACATACACCAGAAACCAATTGGGCTGTACAACGTTATGGAGTTATGATTTTCTTGTGTGTTTCTTGATGATGCGCGCAGAAGAAATGGGTTCGTGTCAAAACCTTTGAAAGAACTCATTTTTACTGCCAGAACTGCTCCGGATCTAATAGACCAACTCATAGCCTATGAACCACGAGTTGACCCTATCCTTTCAAAGATAAATTGGTCTGAGGACGATCGTGGTAAGAGGCGTAGGATTAATCTGGATCTTAACCTTTAATTTCCTGTAGAATTTCAGCTAACCAGGTATTATTTTCTAAACTCTTCTTCTACTTTTTAAGACATTGGGGACAATGTCTCATTTAGGTTTGGGGGAGGGAATTAGTTGATCAGTACCTTATTTTTAGTTTGTGTGTTGTTTTTATTTTTAGTCCAAAATTTTTCGAAAAATACAAAAAAATTGAAAATTTTCAAAATTTCAAAAATATTTTGCGTTTTTTTTTTTTTTTATTTTGACTAAAAGGGTGAAATTGGTAAGAGATAGCTGAGTAAGGAGTTTCCACTCCTGAGACGTATCTCAAGCCTATTTTCGAAATAAGTTAATTTTTGTTTATTTCCTTTTGAATTATTTAATTTGTGTTCCATAAAACGGACTAAAATGGATCTTCATGCTCAGTTGACAGGTATTATCAATAATATATAGTAACATATGGACATGAGCTAAAATTGAAAAGTTTTTAATATTCAGTGCTCTAGTTTAATTAGAGGAAGCATCTCAAAAAGCAATGGAGTAAAAAAAAATCTGAGATCCGAGTTATTCGCGTCTGTATAAGGTGTTTAAGTAATTACGTAGCCCTGCCCAAACCAACTGGTTTGGGAGTCACTGGCCCAAAGCTCGCTACATGGATCAAAGATGCTGCAATATATATATATCTGAGTCTGAGTAATTAAGTTCGTAGGGGTGTCTTAACACCTGGTGCCCTAAAGCCAACTGGTTTAGGAGCCACCGACCCAACACTCGCTACATAGATGGAAGATATTGTATATAAATAAAAATAGAGAAAAATCAAAGAAAAAATCAGAAAATTATTCCATTGCTGCAAAAAAAAGGTGTGAATCTGATAGAACTTTAGGACAAAATATTACTTTCTTATCAACTGCACTTATGACTGTTGTGGGCAAAATGAGTTGTTTAATATTTTTTGGCTGTGTATATGAAGAATGGTAAAAATAATCAGAGAATTTACTTATTCAGTAATTTAGAAGAAACAAAACACTACTAACTTGGAGTAGAAGTTTCATATGATTAGTCACTAACTTCTTTATTCTCTTTTCGCTTGTCTGTTTGCTTTTGTGTGCATTAGTTTTTACTACTCTTTTACTTTTGTAAAATGTTTGTGGGTATCGTTGCTGTAAGCCCTCACGAGACTATAACTCGTCCACTGGGACACCTAGGGGTTTAAAGGCTTGTTGCATATGCTAAATGCAACCGTGATCCCTACAAAAGTGGCTTAGTTTAATTTTAATTGTTTCTTGTATTTTATTTTATTTTTTTGCTCGAGGACTAGCAAAATGTTAGGTTTGGGGGTGTGATGAGCGGAAAATATATCAATATTTACCGCCCCTTTAACTTAATATTTTGTTTAGTTTCTCGGGTTTGATGAACGTTTTGATGTGTTTTAGTTTATTTTGCAGATAAAATAATATCGGATCTCATGAAATCATTTAGGACGAATATGGGTCAAATAAGGGCAATTATTGGACTTGATATTTTAATTTTGGAGATTGGAAACTTGAAAGGGCGTTTTGACGAAGTGCAGTTTTGGAAATTCCAATTTTGCGCATCTGTCGTATTTGGGTATAAATTTTTACTCCGATATCGGATTGAGCTGATTCAAGTTCCAGATTAAAGAAGACTCAACGATCTACAGCTTTGAAAGACAAAATAATTTCGAATTCTAACGATTTCATGCCCGAAATTATGAACCATCCAGAAGTGTGTGTTGTGTGTAATTATTAAAGTCACTTTCAATCATTTTCAAAGCAAAATAAATTAATAAATAAATAATAAAAATTATCAAATCATCACCAAACATGATAAGAGATTAGTGGAGCAATTAATAATGGATTGGTGGAGCAATTAGTGGAGCAATTAGTGGAGCAATTAATAATTGATTTGGTGGATGATTTGATGGAGGCAAAATTTTGCCTATAAATACCAAGCCATTTCATTTGTAAAATTCATACTTTCTTCTAAGGAATTCCTTAAGAATACTAAGAATATTGTATCTTGTTTGTTTATTTACAGCTTTCAGTAATTAATTTCCGTTTTCGCACTTTCTTTTCTTTACTTTCAGTTTTTACTTTCCGAATTTACTTTTACGCACAGTACTTTTCTTCTTTAATTTTCAGTTTTTACTTTCAGTAATTTACTTTCAGCAATTTACTTTTCAGCAATTTACTTTTCAGCAATTTACTTTCTGCAATTTACTTTCATTAATTTACTTTCAGCATTTAATTTTCAGTATTTAATTTCAGCATTTACTTTCAGAATTTACTTTTCAGTATTTAATTTTCAGTATTTAATTTTCAGTATTTTACTTTATGTCTTTTATTTTATTTAAGTTTTTTTTACTACCCGTAAATATGTGTCGTAACTAAGCCAGTTATCTGGGGTTGTGATGAAATCCAATATCACCGGTTTTATAAGGGGTTAGATTATAGCTTGGGTAATATAAAGATTTATTTATTGAGTCTTAATCTTAATGCTTTTTCATTAACTGGCCATTAATAAAATTGAACTGGAAACTTAAATGAACTAGACATAGGGATTTTAAGTTTAAGACCTTAGACTCAATAGTCCACGATCTTCCTTGAGGATAGATAACCCTTTAATAGATTTCCTTACAGGATAGACATATACCTGTCGGGCGGGGGGTAGCCATAATTGGAACTTAAACTTAATGAATCCAGATAATTTGGTTGACATAGACATGGTTCAATTGGGTTAAACTGGGTATTTGTGTCTGACCATCGACAGAGGCTTACACATAATTTAGTGTTCCAGGTTAATAAATCAATATATTACCCAACTTTAAGATAACCACTTCATCTTTAAAATGATATTGGAAGAAATCACAACCCTAGATAGTTTTTATATTGAATTTTCTTAAAACCTACTTTCGAACAATTTTATTTACTTTTTAAATTTAGAATCGTCACCATTTCAATCAATCAAACAACCTGTTAGATACTAGTAATCATTTGACCTCATAAAATTAATAGATTAGATATTAAGTCCTCGTGGGATCGATATTTTTATACTACTTGAACGATACGTGCGCTTGCGTTATACGCGTGTGTAAGCACCGGTCAGATACGCAATTAAACAGTGCAAAAATTATTTTGAATAAGTTTCCATGAAATTTGTTTGACAGATTTCATATTTATATGAACAGGAAAGAAACCAGGTTTTCTCATTCCTGAAGTTTGGAATGCTGGGCATATGTTTGGATGATAACTACTAAAACGGATAAGTGCCTAATTTGTAGGTTATCCGAGGGTAGCCACAGTATAGGACTTATACAACTCACAGAGAACAATTAATTGTTGCTCGCCATGCAGTTTTCCTAAGAGGAATACCTATATGCAGTGGTAAGTGGGAGGAAAGTAAAACTCGATGAAAATTCGGAGTAATACTGTTCCAGACACCGATTCCTTAATGGAACACAAACAGTTCATCAGGGATGAAACTGTACCAATCTTTCGAATACCAAAACCGCGTAAGTCGGAGAGAGTCAGAAAATAACCTGGGAGGTATGGGTTTCTGATCTCACCTCATAAAGATGTCAATCTTATTGAGAACACGAACTGACTACGTATGAGGAAGTGATACAAGGTATCGACTCCTTTATGGCAAAGTTCCATGAAGTCCGAAAGGATTCCATGTATACCAACCAAGTTTAGACACTGGTTGTTGTACGGAAGGCATTGTGCCTATTGGTACTATTTGTGTCTTCAAGGAAGACATACATGGATGGCAAGATACCAACGTACTAAGATAGGCTTGTAGCGAAAAGGTATCGTTATCAACATTGTGTCGATTACGATGAAACCTTTTATCTGTTGCCATGGTTAAATCCATTTGGATAATGCTTGTTAATGCTGCATGTTTCATTATGAAATATGGCAGCTGAACGTCAAAATCTCTTTCCTTAAACTGAAACCTTTTGGAGGATGTTTACAAATCCTGACGGTTTTTTCGTACCTAAACAAGCAAACAAGGTTTGCAAGTTAATTCGATCCATTTATGGATTGAAGCAAGCATTGCGTTCTTGAACTATCGTTTTGATGTAATCATAATGGTATATGATTAATATTCAAAACAAAAATGATTCTTGTGTATATAGGAGGTTAGTGGGAGCGCCTGAAGAAAATGATTGTCCTACATAATGATGATATATCATTTCTTGGAAATGATATTCCCATAATACAATCGTGAAAGCTTGGCTTTCATGAAAATTCTCCGTAGAATACTTGGGAGAGACAACCTTTATTCTAGAAATAAAGATCTACTGGGATAGATCTAAAAGTTTTTGACACTCTCCGAGAACTCGTACTTGAAATAGATGTACGTGACCTCGTGTCTCATATGTTTTGAGCACATGGAGTCACAATCAGGCCAATCTAAGTGATAGTCACTGATTGATGTTAAGAACATCTTTAAGTATCTTAGATGATCTAAGGATGCTTTCTTAAGCTATGGAGGAGGAGAACTTTGAAGTGACTGGGTTCACTGCTGAAGCAAGTTCCAAACCGATAAAGAACGACTATAAGTCGTATTAACGGTACTATATAGTTTGAATAATGGAACATTGAGCTGAAAACTCTCCAACCAAGATACTGTTGCCGAATAAACACAAAAGCGGAATATATTGCAGTTGAGGCAGCAATAGAAGCACTTTGGATCTTAATAATCCTAATTGGATTATGAGTAGTTCTGTTAGCACTGAGTTAGGCTACAGCACAGGCTGAATTAATGGTCTCATCAACGATCCAAGTATATACTTCAACTATTCATCTGATTCGTTCGGATCATACATTGTGGCGATGTGATGATCGAATAAATCACATCAGATGATATTTTGCAAATCCGCTGACGAAAGTTTTTCTCAGCAGAAGTTTGAGCGAACCGTACATAGTTCAAGTGTAGGACACTTGAGTGATTGGCTATAGGCCAGTGGGAGATTGTTGGAAAATTATGACCCATAGCATCACTATTTGTACAGAACATGGTGTTGTTGTACAAATTAACTATGTGACAAAGGAAATTACTCCTTTATATATTATACTCATTAATGATTTATATAAGTGAATTAGGTATACTAGATAATGATAAGTCCATATGATTAGTTTCAGTGATAAGATATGAAACAGTATCAATCCATGAAGGTTTAATCATTAAAACTTTCCATAGTCGTAGTATTATCGAGATTGGACATCGATAATGCAGAATAGACTAGTATTGCACTTATGCGTGTTATGGGAGCATAACGGCATAGTTCTCATATATTTGGGTATTGGATACTCATGCAAGTAATAGGAGTTTTGTTTACCGATGGTACGGAAATAGCTTCGCTCTGGATAGACCCCTCGGAATTCCATTGGTAGTATGGCTATGTGTGTATGGAAGTCGAATCAGGGTAGGTGTAGTTGGTCTTAACCTGAGACTTGCACCGCTAATACTTGCGACAATCAATATACTTTGGTTTTGGTCGTCCAGGGCTTTAACAGGTTCTGTGTACGCCTCTTCTGGGTATATTGAGATCGTAGTGTATTGGTTGTGATGTCAAGATGGAAGTATCACTCCAGTTATAGTGGAGATGATGATCACGTAAGATACGGACTGGTGCTCTTATATGTTGCAGCTATCTGGATAATATGACAAGGTCATAGTTATCCGATTATAGAGACTAGTTACCAGAGATCCGATATTTGCTTCATACGGGGCAGACACATTTCTTCAGCCCCAGGCCTAGCATGTGACATCCAATACTGGATCGCAATACGCAATACTACGTATACTACGTCTGATATAGATTACATTTCTTTAAGAATATTTCTGGAGAATTGGGAAGGCACGGTGCTTTGCTAGAACCCAACCATGTCTTGTAAATCGGTAAAAAAGTAGTACTGGTACGTACGTGTTCGGATAGTCTGACGACCAGTTTACTGCCAACATATCCGGAGATATCATGGATCGCTTCCGAAGATTCACCGATGACGTATGACTCGCACATTATTAATATGGGATTAATTAATATAGAGAGAAAATTAATCTAGGATTAATTACGGAGATATTTTATTTGGGATAAAATATTATTTAAAGAGAGAGAACGATTAATTTGGAATTAATCGATAAATTAATATATTCGATATATTATATGAAATTAGATTTCGACGCGGAATTAAAATTGGATTTTAATTCGGGCAAACGAGTTAATTTATAATTAATTCGTTAGCGATGTGAATACTAATTACGCACAGTACTTTTCTTTCTTTAATTTTCAGTTTTTACTTTTCAGTAATTTACTTTCAGCAATTTACTTTTCAGTAATTTACTTTCGGCATTTAATTTTCATTATTTAATTTCAGCATTTACTTTCAGCATTTACTTTTCAGTATTTAATTTTCAGTATTTTACTTTATGTCTTTTATTTTATTTAAGTTTTTTTTACTACCCGAAATATGTGTCGTAACTAAGCCAGTTATCTGGGGTTGTGATGAAATCCAATATCACCGGTTTATAAGGGGTTAGATTATAGCTTGGGTAATATAAAGATTTATTTATTGAGTCCTAATCTTAATGCTTTTTCATTAACTGACAATTAATAAAATTAAACTGGGAAACTTAAAATGAACTAGACATAAGGATTTTAAGTTTAAGACCTTAGACTCAATAGTCCACGATCTTCCTTGAGGATAGATAACCCTTTAATAGATTTCTTTACAGGATAGACATATACATGTCGGGCGGGGGTAGCCATAATTGGAACTTAAACTTAATGAATCCAGATAATTTGGTTGACATAGACATATGGTTCAATTGGGTTAAACTGGGTATTTGTGTCTGACCATCGACAGAGGCTTACACATAATTTAGTGTTCCAGGTTAATAAATCAATATATTACCCAACTTTAAGATAACCACTTCATCTTTAAAATGATATTGGAAGAAATCACAACCCTAGATAGTTTTTAATATTGAATTTTCTTAAAACCTACTTTCGAACAATTTTATTTACTTGTTTTTAAATTTAGAATCGTCACCATTTCAAATCAATCAAACAACCTGTTAGATACTAGTAATCATTTGACCTCATAAAATTAATTGATTAGATATTAAATCCTCGTGGGATCGATATTTTTATACTACTTGAACGATACATGCGCTTGTGTTATACGCGTGTGTAAGCACCGGTCAAGTTTTTGACGCTGTTGCCGGGGACTTATTTATCTTTCACTATTAATTTTGGGGTTAGATACGTTACTTGTATCTAATTTCTTTTTACTTATTGTTTTTGTTTTCTTGTGTTTCAGGTTCTCAGAAACTACATGAGACGAACCATAAACTTTGAACTCCGATCGCTTGACCCAGAAATTGAAAGAACCACCAGACAGTTGAGAAAGGAAAGGCGAGAAGGCCAAGAAGCTTTAGTCAACATGGAACCTGAACCGTTGGAGGTTGCACCACCAATTCCCATTCGAGACAGAACCATTCTGGTGGTTGACAGACTCATTTCCTGTATTGTACTTCCTCCCTTACCAGCAAATGCGTGTGACATCAAAACATGCATTCAGATGATTCAGCAGTCAGTTCAGTTCGGGGGGAATGCAACTAAAGATCCTAATGCCCACATCAGTAACTTCCTGGAAGTTTGCGGCACTTTCAACTACAACAGAGCATCAGAATAAGCAATGAGACTGCGTGTTTTCCCATACTCCTTGAAGGACAGAGCTAAAGCTTGGCTACATTCACTACCAGCAGGTTCTATCACAACTTGGAACACTTTAGCCACCAAATTTCTTGCAAAGTACTTTCCACCAGCCAGAACCGGAAAGCTGAGGAATGACATCACATCCTTTGTACAACAAGATTCAGAATCCATGTGCGAATCTTGGGAAAGGTACAAAGATTTGCTCCGGAAATGTCCTCACCATGAGATTCCAAAATAGCTTCAAGTCCAAACATTCTATAATGGACTTTCTGGAATAATGAGAACCACAATTGATGCTGCTGCTAGAGGAGCTTTAATGGAAAAATGAGAAGATGAAGCCCGGGACATAATCGAAGAAATAGCCCACAACAATTCTTTATGGCCAACAGAAAGGAGCATGATCCAAAGAATTGCAGGAATTTATGAAGTTGGAGCCAACACAGCACTGAATTCCAAGCTGGATGTGATTTGCAAAAATCTGGAAACTCTTAACATAAAAGTTAATAGTGGATCCCCAAGTTCACCATTTGGAGGAGCACCTGAGTCAGAATCTTTCAACCAACATAAAGAAACGGTGAATTATATCAATAATTTCAACTGACAGGGGAACAATCCATATTCCAACACCTACAACCCAGGGTGGAGGAATCATCCCAATTTCGTATGGAGCAACAATTCAGGGCAAATGAACAATCCACCACCCGGATTCTAACAACAGCATAAAAGCCAGGAACATGCAAATGAACTAGGAATAACAGAAGTGTTTACCCATTTGAAAAAGATAGAAGCAAAACACGACTCTCAAGCAGCAAGATATGATGCTATGTTTCAATCTCAAGCAGTAAGATATGATGCTATGTTTCTGATGAGTGGTAAATCTATCACTATTTCCGACTCATTTAACTTAATATTTTGTATAGTTTCTTGAGTTTTGTGAATATTTTGATGTGTTTTGTGTTATTTTGTAGATAAATAAAGTTTCAGGACTTTCTGGAGGTGATTTGGGCCAAAACAGTGAAAATTGTATGAAAAGGGCATTTTGGTAATTTCCAGCGTCGCGACGCGCAAGCCTTTGGCGTCGCGACACCTAACGTGCACCAGAGCTGCTAACGTGCGCCGGGTCAACGGGTCAGAATTTGAGAAGTTTGACTTTGCTAACATGCGCCTTGCCACGTGTCACCATCACAGCCGATCTGCTAACGTGCGACGTGCCACGTGTCATCATCCTACGGTGCCGACAATTACTATTTCCACATGTGCCACGTGTCATCCTACGTGTCGCCATGTCATCAGGTCAACAAGTCAACTCTACCACGCGTCATGCCATGTCATCATCCACGTCAGCAGGTCCACCGAGTCAACATGCCACGTCATCATCAGCCAATCACGCCGTGACACGTGTCGTAATCCTACGGTGCCGATAATTGATCTCAGCCGCCTTGCCATGTCAGCGCCACGTCATCGCCATGTCAGCATCATAATTGAGCTCTTAGCCGCCTCTTATCTGAATCGCCACGTGTCAAGCCGAGAGCATGCCACAAATCACTATTCCAGCGTCGCGACGCCGAAGCTCTTGGCGTCGCGATGCCCGAGGCCTATCCGCGCCTATAAATTGAGCTCGAAATTTCAGATTTTGTTTTACCATTCTCTCTCCTTTCTTTGATGTAAATAGGGAGTTTCTCTCTCTAGTGTCTTTAATTTAAGTTTTGTAATTGAACTTTAATTACTTTTTGTAATAATAGTAATTTACTTTCTTTACTTTTTACAGTTTTTACTATTCACCATGAGGAGGTAACTCCCCCAGCTAGGGTGAAAGGTAATTCTTTTACTATTTCTATTTAGATTAATCTCCCTTAAAAATAATATATTCACTATTTAAAATTTGACTTAAAAAGGATACCGCTATATTGGTCGGTTGGTAATTTAATTTTAATCTGGTTTAAACCTGACTAATCAAGGATACCGCCAGATTGGTCGGTTGGTAATTTAATTTTGGTTCCGCCTATATTACTGCCTTAATGGCTGGTTGGACTTAATTTGACTTAATCAGGATACCGCCAGATTGGTCGGTTGGTAATATTATCACAAGTTTATATATTATTTTATGGGGGATATCTAAATTAGTAGTAGAAAAAGTAATTCCTTTTACTTTAGCATTTTATTTTATTGTAATTTACTTTTCAGTATTTACTTTACCGTATTTTTACTTCATGTCTTTTATTTTCAAGTTTTTACCAGCCCTAGTTATGTGTTGTAACTAAATAAGTTATCTAGGGTTGTGATGAATTCTAATATCACCGGTTTATAAGGGGTTAGATTATAGTTTGGGTAATATAAAGATTTATTTATTGAGTCTTAATCTTAATGCTTTTTAATTAACTGGCCATTAATAAAATTGATCAGGTAAACTTAAAATGAACTAGACATAGGGATTTTAAGTTTAAGACCTTAGACTCAATAGCCCACGATCTTCCTTGAGGATAGATAACCCTTTAATAGATTTCCTTACAGGATAGGAATATACATGTCGGGCGAGGGTAGCCTTAATTGGAACTTAATCTTAATGAATCTAGGTAATTTGGTTGACATAGACATATGGTTCAATTGGATTATACTAGGTATTTGTAATTGACCATCGGAAGAGGCTTTTACATAATTTAGTGTTTCAGGTTAATAAATCAATATATTACCCAACTTTAAGATAACCACTTCATCTTTAAAATGATATTAAAAGAAATCACAACCCTAGATAGTTTTTAATATTGAATTTTCTTAAAACCTACTTTCAACAATCTTATTTACTTGTTTTTAAATTTAGAATCGTCACCATTTCAAATTAATCAATCAATCCGTTAGATACTAGTAATCATTTGACTTCATAAAATTAATAGTTTAGATATTAAGTCCTCGTGGGATCGATACTTTTTATACGACTTGAACGATACGTACGCTTGCGTTATACGTCTGTGTTTACGCCGGTCAAGTTTTTGGCGCCATTGCCGGGGACTTATTTATCTTTTACTATTAGTTTAGGGGTTAGATACCTTTACTTCTATCTAATTTCTTTTTACTTATTGTTTTTGTTTTCTTGTGTTTCAGGTTTTTAGAAACTTCATGAGACGAACCAGAAGTTTTGAACTACGACCGCTTGACCCAGAAATTGAAAGAACCATCAGACAGTTGAGAAGGGAAAGGTGAGAAGGCCAAGAAGCTTTAGTCAACATGGAACCTGAACCTTTGGAGGTTGCACCACCAATTCCCATTCGAGACAGAACCATTCCGGTGATTGACAGACTCATTTCTTACATTTACTTCCTCCCTTACCAGCAAATACGGGTGACATCAAAACATGCATTCAGATGATTCAGCAGTCAGTTCAGTTCGGGGGGAATGCAACTGAAGATCCCAATGCCCACATCAGCAACTTCCTGCAAGTTTGCAGCACTTTCAATTACAACCGAGAAGCTGAAGAAGCAATGAGACTGCGAGTTTTTCCATATTCCCTGAAGGACAGAGCTAAAGCTTGGCTACATTCACTACCAGCAGGTTCCATCACAACTTGGAACACTTTAGCCACCAAATTTCTTGGAAAGTACTTTCCACCAGCCAGAACCGGAAAACTGAGGAATGACATCACATCTATCTTTGTACAACAAGATTCAGAATCCCTCTACGAAGCTTGGGAAAGGTACAAAGATTTACTCCGGAAATGTCCTCACCATGAGATTCCAAAATGGCTTCAAGTCCAAACATTCTATAATGGACTTTCTGGAATAATGAGAACCACAATCGATGCTGCTGCTGGAGGAGGTTTAATGGCAAAAGGAGAAGATCAAGCCTGGGAACTAATCGAAGAAATGGCCAACAACAATTCTTTGTGGCCAACAGAAAGGAGCATGATCCAAAGAATTGCAGGAATTTATGAAAGTGGAGCCAATACAGCAGTCAGCACAAAGCTAGATCAGATATGCAAATTCATGGAAACTCTTACCACTGGATCCACAAGTTCACCATATGGAGGAACACCAGAGTCGAACCAACTTGAAGAAATGGTGAATTTTGTCAACAATTTCAACAGGCAGGGGAACAATCCATATTCCAACACCTACAACCCAGGGTGGAGGAATCATCCAAATTTTTCATGGAGCAACAATTCAGGGCAACAGCGGAACTATCCACCACCTGGATTCCAGCAACAGAACAAAGGCCAGGAGCAGGCAAATGAACCAGGAATAGCAGAACTGCTGGCTCAATTAAAAAATTACGATGCCATCTTTCAGAGCCAATCAGCTTCCATCAAAGCACTGGAGAATCAAATCGGACAACTGGCCAATGCTCAGAGTTACAGACCACCAGGTAATCTTCCTAGCAACACAGAACCCAATCCAAGGAACCGAGGGAAGGAGCAATGTCAAGCCATTACTTTGAAAATCGGTACTGAAATCAACAAAGATGTTGGAATCAAGATATCCCAAGAAGAAGTTCCAAAAGAAGCTAAACAACGGATGAGGAAAAATAGGCAAAGGAAAAAGAAGCAAAGGAAAAAGAACAGATCACTCCACCTCCACATTTTCCTCAGCGTCTTCAAAAAAACAAACTGGACAAGCAGTTTGCTCGATTCCTGGAGGTTTTCAAAAAGCTGCACATCAACATCCCATTTGGAGAAGCCTTGGAAGAAATGCCCAGTTATGTCAAATTCATGAAAGACATTCTTTCACGAAAACGGAGATTGGGAGACTACGAAACAGTAGCATTAACGGAAGAATGCAACGCCATTATTCAGATTAAACTTCCCCCAAAGTTGAAAGATCCTGGCAGTTTCACAGTTCCATGCACCATTGGAGAACATTACATCGGTAAGGCTTTATGTGATTTAGGAGCCAGTGTTAACTTGATGTCTTTTTCTATTTACAGGAAATTACAGATTGGAGAAGCAATGCCTACCTCAGTTTCATTGCAACTTGCTGACCGAACACTTGCATTTCCAAGAGGTGTTGTTAAAGATGTGTTGGTCAAAGTAGACAAACTAATTCTCCCAGCAGATTTCATCATCCTTGACATGGAAGAAGACAAAGAAATACCTATCATTCTTGGGAGACCATTCTTGGCTACAGGTAAAACTGTGATTGATGTGCAAAAAGGAGAACTGACCATGAAAGTGCAGGACCAAGAAGTGACCTTTAATGTTTTCAAAGCCATGAAATTCCCGAGTGATGAAAAGGAAGAAGAATGCTTCAGAGTTGATGTTGTTGATAGTATCGTTCAAAATACTGAGCCAAATCCCACAGATACACTTGAAGCTTGCATCACCAACATGACTGACATCGAGCTAGATGCTGAAATCCTGGAATGTATCAACTACCTTGACAAACCATTCCGATTCAAAGCAACACCACCAGTTGAAAGTTTGGAACTGCCAAAGAAAGATCGAATCAAGCCTTCGATTGAAGAACCACCACAGCTGGAGCTGAAGTTACTTCCGAGCATCTCAAGTATGCATTTCTTGGAAACTTTTCTGAATTACCTGTTATTATTTCTTCTTCACTAAAATTGGAGCAGGAAGAAAAGTTGCTGAGAGTGTTACGAGAGCACAAGAAAGCCATTGGCTGGACTATAGCAGACATTCGAGGCATTAGTCCATCATTTTGCATGCAGAAAATCCTGATGAACGATGAGTACAAACCCACAGTGGAGCATCAACGGAGACTCAATCCAATCATGAAGGAAGTCGTGAAGAAAAAATCATCAAATGGTTGGATGCTGGTATCATTTACCCCATCTCAGACATCAGTTGGGTGAGTCCTATGGAGTGTGTACCAAAGAAAGGAGGAATTACTGTGATTAGCAATGAAAAGAATGAGCTAATCCCAACAAGAACAGTGACTGGATGGAGAGTATGCATGGACTACAGGAAACTGAACAAAGCCACGAGAAATGACCATTTTCCGCTACCATTCATTGACCAGATGTTAGACAGATTAGCAGGACATGAGTTCTATTGCTTTCTGGACGGATATTCAAGGTACAATCAGATTGCCATCGCACCAGAAGACTAGGAGAAAAGTACATTTACATGTCCCTATGGTACTTTTGCTTTCCGCAGGATGCCATTTGGACTATGTAATGCCCCTGCCATATTTCAGCGTTGCATGATGGCCGTCTTCTGAGACATGCTGGAGCAGAGTATGGAGGTTTTCATGGATGACTTTTCTGTATTTGGAGATTCTTTTGATCATTGTTTGCAAAATTTGGAACAGGTGTTACAAAAGTGCGAAGATACAAACCTGGTACTCAACTGGGAGAAATGCCACATCATGGTGCAAGAAGACATTGTTCTTGGACACCAGATCTCACAAAAGGGGATTGAGGTAGACAAATCAAAGATAGAGACAATTGAAAAACTACCTCCACCAACATCAGTTAAAGGTATTCGAAGTTTTCTTGGACATGCAGGTTTTTACAGGAGATTTATCAAAGACTTTTACAAAATTACAAAACCTCTTTGCAAACTTCTGGAGAAGGATGTGCCTTTCAACTTCACCAAATAATACCAGGAAGCTTTTGATATCTTAAAACAGAAGCTGGTATCTGCCCCCATCATTGTAGCACCAGACTGCACCCTTCCATTTGAAGTGATGTGCGATGCTAGTGATTTTATTGTAGGTGCAGTTTTGGGACAACGTAAAACAAAGATTTTCCACACCATTTACTACTCCAGCAGAACTCTAAATGAAGCTCAACTCAACTACACAACCACCGAAAAGGAGTTGATCGCAGTTCTGTACGCTTTTGACAAATTTCACTCTTATCTGTTGGGTCCCAAAGTGGTGGTCTACACAGATCATTCAGCAATCAAATATCTGATCACGAAGAAAGATGCCAAACCCAGATTGATCCATTGGATACTGCTTCTGCAAGAATTTGACATGGAGATTAGAGACAGGAAAGGAACAGAGAATCAGGTGGCAGATCATCTATCGAGGCTCGAGAATGGAGAAACAGCTGACAAAGATCTGTCAATCAAACAAACTTTTCCAGATGAACAGTTTTTTGCCATAAAACAACAGGAAGTCCCTTGGTATGCTGACTATGTCAACTACATTGTGTCAGGAAAATGGCCGTTGGAATGGACAACTCAGCAACGGAAGAAGTTCTTCAAAGAAGTCAAGCACTATGTCTGGGACGAGCCGTACTGTTCAAACGGTGTGATGATCAACTACAGAGACGATGTGTTCCACATGAGGAAATCAACAGTGTTTTGCAGCACTGTCATTCATCACATATGGCGGACACTTCAGTGGAAACAAAACTGCAGCCAAAGTCCTACAATCAGGTTTGTTCTGGCCCACTCTTTTTAAAGATGCTTATCTTTTTGCTTTTCAATGTGACAGGTGCCATAGAATGGGAAATATTTCCAGGAGAAACGAAGGACCATTGCAAAACATTCTAGAAGTGGAAATTTTCGATGTATGGGGTATTCATTTCATGGGACCCTTTGTTCCATCATTCGGAAACCTGTACATCCTGGTTGCTGTAGACTACCTATCCAAATGGGTTGAAGCAATTGCACTACCATCCAATGATTCAAAATTCGTGATCAAATTCCTGAAAAAGAATATTTTCACTCGGTTCGGAACACCTCGTGTAATCATCAGTGATGGTGGCTCTCATTTCTGCAACAGATACTTCGATGCACTCCTATCCAAATACGGAGTTACTCACAAGGTTGCCACAGCTTACCATCCACAGTCAAATGGACAGGTTGAGGTTTCAAGCAGGGAAATCGAAAGAATCCTAGAAAGAACCGTTGGATCAACAAGGAGGGACTGGTCAACAAAATTAGATGATGCATTATGGGCCTACATGACAGCTTACAAGACACCCATTGGTATGTCCCCATATCGATTGGTGTTTGGGAAAGCGTGCCATCTGCCAGTTGAGCTTGAGCACAAGGCGTACTGGGCACTGAAGAAGTTGAATTTTAATTCACAAGCTGCAGGAGAGAAAAGACTTCACCAACTTAACGAATTGGAGGAATTTCGCCTACAGGCTTATGAGAATGCCAGATTATACAAAGAAAAGACAAAGAAATGGCATGACCGAAAAATAGTGCACAGACAGTTGGAACCAAGGCAGCAGGTGTTGTTGTACAACTCAAGGTTGAAACTTTTCCCTGGAAAGTTGAAATCTAGGTGGTCAGGTTCATTTGTGATCACTCAGGTTTTACCTTATGGAGTTGTTGAGTTACTGGATCCTAACACCAACAACACATTCAAGGTTAACAGTCAGCGTGTCAAACACTACTGGGGAGAATCATTTGAGCGACAAAAAGAAAGTGTCACACTTTCAGATCCAGCCTAACGATCGAGAAGTAAAATTCTAGCTGACGACTTTAAAACTTAGCGCTCGCAAGGAGGCAACCCATGCAATTTGTGTATATATTGTGATTTGGTGTGATTTAATTTTGTGTGTTTAGTTTTTGCAGATTAAGTCATTTCAAGATGGAAGAAGCTCTCGCAAATATTCACAAGCAATTTCCTTCTCTCCCTCAAAAATCTCTGATGAAAGTCTACAAAGATCACTTGGAACGGATGAGGTTACTAACAATTCACGGTGTTCCTAATGATATTCGTTGGGTAATTGAAGCACGGGTCCGATTGGCAGGTGAGTCTTCTGACTCTTTTATTTCACATCTGCCTGGTTTTGGAAGAAGCACATATGCAAAGAAACGTAGAGCTAAGAAAATGGGTGTTTGTTACAAATGTGCACGATGGAATTGCAATACTCGTTGTCGTTCTTTAGGAATGGTGTCTGATAATCGCGAAGACAAAATTAAATTCATTAGGGATGGCCTGAGTAATGAGTCTTTAGATGATATATCTTCGACTCTTGAGACGCATACCAGTGGATATGTTCACATAGCCTTTCGTAAATTACATACACAATTTCAAAAAGAAAGACAATTGTTAAGTCTCGGGAATCTGACTCAAAAAGACCCTGTTTGCCAGTTTATAAGAAAATTGGATGGGAAGCTTGTCCCTGACGCATAGACGTCGACCAAGCCGCTACTTTTCTTGTAAATATTATATATCTTTGTCTTTTCCTAATAATTGATTTATTTTGTTGTTTTCTTTTATTTTCTCCGACAGGATCCAGACCTTTTTTACTATCACGATTTGTTTAACTAATAATTGTCATTTGGCAGGTACTAGTGCTATTATTTTACTCACCATTTTCAGGTGTTATAAATTCAACTCATCATTGCACTTTTGAAGACATCCAGAGTAAAACATGGAAGCCACTTCAAGAAGACGGGTTGAAAACATCTGTGTGTTTTGCGGTAGTAGTGTTGGTACTAAACCACAATACGTAGAAGCAGCACAGGAATTGGGACGAGTCTTAGCTGCAAGGAATATGCACTTAATAAATGGCGGAGGAAATCTTGGACTTATGGGGATCGTTTCAAAGGCTGTACAGGAAGGAGGCAGTCACGTTTTGGGAATCATCCCAAAACCCTTGGCAGAGGCAAATCTTATTGAACCATCAAACGGAGAGGAACTGATCGTGCCAGGTATGTCTGAACGTTTGGTAGAAATGATTAACCGTGCTGATGCTTTTATTGCTTTGCCAGGTGGCTTGGGTACACTGGAGGAAATTTTTATAGTTCTATCTTGGGCGAACCTGAACATACACCAGAAACCAATCGGACTGCTCAACGTTGATGGATTTTATGATTTTCTTTGTGTGTTTCTTGATGATGCTCGGAGAAATGGGTTCGTGTCAAAACCTTTAAAAGAACTCATCTTTACTGCCAGAACTACTCCGGATCTAATAGACCAACTCATAGCCTATGAACCACGAGTTGACCCTATTCTTTCAAAGATAAATTGGTCTGAGGATGATCGTGGTAAGAGACGTCGGATTAATCTGGATCTTAACTTTTAAATTCCTGTAAATTTTCAGCTAACCAGGTATTATTTTCTAAACTCTTCTTCTACTGTTTAAGACATTGGGGACAATGTCTCATTTAGGTTTGGGGGAGGGGATTAGTTGATTAGTACCTTGTTTTTAGTTTGTATGTTGTTTTTATTTTTAGTCCAAAATTTTTCGAAAAATACAAAAAAATTGAAAATTTTTCAAAAATTACAAAAATATTTTGTGTTTTTGTGTTTTTATTTTGACTAAAAAGGTGAAATTGGTAAAAAATAGTCGAGTAAGGAGTTTCCACTCCTGAGACGTATCTCAAACATATTTCGAAACAAGTTAATTTTTGTTTATTTCATTTTGAATTATTTAATTTGTGAATTCTCCTTAAAACAGACTAAAATGGATCTTCATATGCTCAGTTGACAGATATTATCAACATATATAGTAACATACGGACATGAGCTAAAATTGAAAAGTTTGTAATATTCAGTGCTCTAGTTTAATTGTAGGAAACATCTCAAAAAGCAATGGAGTAAAAAAAAAAAACGTCTGAGATCCGAGTTATTAAGTCTGTAAGGGTGTTTTAACACCTAGTGCCCTAAAGCCAACTGGTTTGGGAGTCACTAGCCCAAAGCTCGCTACATGGATCAAAGATGCTGCAAAAATATATATATCTGAAGTCTGAGTAATTAAGTCCGTAGGGGTGTCTTAACATCTGGTGCCCTAAAGCCAACTGGTTTGGGAGCCACCGACCTAACAGTCGTTACATAGATGGAAGATATTGTATATAAATAAAAAATAGAAAAGAAAAATCAAAGAAAAAATCAGAAAATGAGAAAAAATTATTCCATTGCTACAAAAAGGTGTGAAATCTGATAGAACTTTAGGACAAAAATATTACTCTCTTATCAACTGCACTTATGACTGTTGTGGGCAAAAATGAGTTGTTTAATATTATGTTGGCTGTGTATATGAAGAATGGTAAAAATGATCGGAGAATTTACTTATTTGGTAATTTAGAATGAAACAAAACAACTAGTAACTTGGAGTAGAAGTTCCACCTGATTAGTTACTAACTTCTTTATTCTCTTTTCGCTTGTCTTTTTTCTTTTGTGTGCATTAGTTTTAATACCTTTTTACTTTTATAAAATGTTCGTGGGTATCATTGCTGTAAACCCTCACGAGACTACAACTCGTCCACTAGGGACACCTAGGGGTTTAAAGGCTTGTTGCATACGCTAAATGCAATTGTGATCCCTACGAAAGTGGCTTAGTTAATTTATTTAAGTTATTTTATATTATGTTTTGCTCGAGGACTAGCAAAATGTTAGGTTTAGGGGTGTGATGAGTGGTAAATCTATCACTATTTCACACTCATTTAACTTAATATTTTGTATAGTTTCTTGAGTTTTGTGAATATTTTGATGTGTTTTGTGTTATTTTGTAGATAAATAAAGTTTCAGGACATTCTAGAGGTGATTTGGGCCAAAACAATGAAAATTGGATGAAAATTACATTTTGGTAATTTCCCGCGTCGCGACGCGCAAGCCTTTGGCCGAATAAACGGGACATTGAGCTGAAAATCATCCAACCAAGATACTATTGCCGAATAAACAACAAAAGCGGAATATTACTGCAGTTGAGGCAGCAATAGAAGCACTTTGGATCTTAATAATCCTAATTGGATTATGAGTAGTTCTGTTAGCACTTGAGTTAGGCTACAGCACAGGCTAAAGAATTAATGGTCTCATCAACGATCCAAGTATATACTTCAACTATTCATCTGATTCGTTCGGATCATACATTGTGGCGATGTGATGATCGAATAAATCACATCATATGATAATTTTGCAAATCCGCTGACGAAAGTAGTTTCTCAGCAGAAGTTTGAGCGAACCGTACATAGTTCAAGTGTAGGACACTTGAGTGATTGGCTATAAGCCAAATGGGAGATTGTTGGAAAATTATGACCCATAGCATCACTATTTGTACAGAACATGGTGTTGTTGTACAAATTAACTATGTGACAAAGGAAATTGCTCTTTTATCATTTGTAATTGGATTACCGGGATATATAAATGATAAAAGTCCATATGATTAGTTTCGGATTGATAAGATATGAGACGGTATCAATCCATGAAGGTTTAATCATTAAAACATCCATAGTCGTAGTATTATCGAGATTGGACATCGATAATGCAGAATAGACTAGTATTGCACTTATGCGTGTTTTGGGCGCATAACGGCATAGTTCTCATATATTTGGGAATTGGATACTCATGCAAGTGTAATAGGAGGTTGTGTTTACCGATGGTACGGAAACAGCTTCGCTCTGGATAGACCCCTCGTAATTCCATTGGTAGTATGACTATGTGTGTATGGAAGTCCGAATCAGGGTATGTGTATTTGGTCTTAACCTGAGACTTGCACCGCTAATACTTGCGACAATCAATATATTTTGGTTTTGGTCATCTAGGGCTTTAACAGGTTCTGTGTACGCCTCTTCTGGGTATATTGAGAATCGTAGTGTATTGGGTGTGGTGTCAAGATGGAAGTATCACTCCAGTTATAGTGGAGATGATGATCACGTAAGATACGGAACTGGTGCTCTTATATGTTGCCGCTATCTGGATAATATGACAAGGTCATAGTTATCCGATTATAGAGACTAGTTACCAGAGATTCGATATGTGCTTCATACGGGGCAGACACAATTTCAGCCCCAGGCCTAGCATGTGACATCCGATACTGGATCGCAATACACAATACTACGTATACTACGTCTGATATAGATTACATATTCCTTTAAGAATATTTCTGGAGAATTGGGTAGGCACGGTGCTTTGCTAGAAACCAACCATGTCTTGTAAATCGGTAAACACGTAGTACTAGGTACGTACGTGTTCGGATAGTCTGATGACCGGATTTACTGCCAACATATCCGGGGATCTCATGGATCGCTTCCCGAAGATTCACCGATGACGTATGACTCGCACATTATTAATCTGGGATTAATTAATATAGAGAGAAAATTAATCTAGGATTAATTACGGAGATATTTTATTTGGGATAAAATATTATTTAAAGAGAGAGAACGATTAATTTGGAATTAAATGATAAATTAATATATTCGATATATTATACGAAATTAGATTTCGACGCGGAATTAAAATTGGATTTTAATTCGGGCAAACGAGTTAATTTATAATTAATTCGTTAGCGATGTGAATAGTAATTACGCATAGTACTTTTCTTTCTTTAATTTTCAGTTCTTACTTTTCAGTAATTTACTTTCAGCAATTTACTTTCAGCAATTTACTTTTCAAAAATTTACTTTCAGCAATTTACTTTCAGCAATTTACTTTCAGCAATTTACTTTCAGTAATTTACTTTCAGCATTTAATTTTCAGTATTTAATTTTTAGTATTAATTTCAGTATTTACTTTCAGCATTTACTTTTCAGTATTTAATTTTCTGTATTTTACTTTATGTATTTTATTTTATTTAAGTTTTTTTTACTACCCGTAAATATGTGTCGTAACTAAGCCAGTTATCTTGGGTTGTGATGAAATCCAATATCACCGGTTTATAAGGGGTTAGATTATAGTTTGGGTAATATAAAGATTTATTTATTGAGTCTTAATCTTAATTCTTTTTCATTAACTGGCCATTAATAAAATTGAACTGGGAAACTTAAAATGAACTAGACATAGGTTCTTTAAGTTTAAGACCTTAGACTCAATAGTCCACGATCTTCCTTGAGGATAGATAACCTTTTAATAGATTTCCTTACATGATAGACATATACCTGTCGGGCGGGGGTAGCCATAATTGGAACTTAAACTTAATGAATCCAGATAATTTGGTTGACATAGACATATGGTTTAATTGGGTTAAACTGGGTATTTGTGTCTGACCATCGACAGAGGCTTACATATAATTTAGTGTTCCAGGTTAATAAATCAATATATTACCCAACTTTAAGATAACCATTTCATCTTTAAAATGATATTGGAAGAAATCACAACCCTAGATAGTTTTTAATATTGAATTTTCTTAAAACCTACTTTCGAACAATTTTATTTACTTGTTTTTAAATTTAGAATCGTCACCATTTCAAATCAATCAAACAACCTGTTAGATACTAGTAATCATTTGACCTCATAAAATTAATAGATTAGATATTAAGTCCTCGTGGGATCGATATTTTTATACTACTTGAACGATACGTGCGCTTGCGTTATACGCGTGTGTAAGCACCGGTCAAGTTTTTGGCGCCGTTGCCGGGGACTTATTTATCTTTCACTATTAATTTTGGGGTTAGATACGTTACTTGTATCTAATTTCTTTTTACTTATTGTTTTTGTTTTCTTGTGTTTCAGGTTCTCAGAAACTACAAGAGACGAACCAGAAGCTTTGAACTCCGATCGCTTGACCCAGAAATTGAAAGAACCATCAGACAGTTAAGAAGGAAAGGCTAGAAGGCCAAGAAGCTTTAGTCAACATGGAAACTGAACCGTTGGACGATGCACCAACAATTCTCATTCGAGACAGAACCATTCCGGTTGTTGACAGACTCATTTCCTGTATTGTACTTCCTCCTTTATCAGCAAATGCGTGTGACATCAAAACATGCATTCAGATGATTCAGCAGTCAGTTCAGTTCGGGGGGAATGCAACTAAAGATCCTAATGCCCACATCAGTAACTTCCTGGAAGTTTGCGGCACTTTCAACTACAACAGAGCATCAGAATAAGCAATGAGACTGCGTGTTTTCCCATACTCCTTGAAGGACAGAGCTAAAGCTTGGCTACATTCCCTACCAGCAGGTTCTATCACAACTTGGAACACTTTAGCCACCAAATTTCTTGCAAAGTACTTTCCACCAGCCAGAACCGGAAAGCTGAGGAATGACATCACATCCTTTGTACAACAAGATTCAGAATCCCTGTGCGAATCTTGGGAAAGGTACAAAGATTTGCTCCGGAAATGTCCTCACCATGAGATTCCAAAATAGCTTCAAGTCCAAACATTCTATAATGGAATTTCTGGAATAATAAGAACCACAATCGATGCTGCTGCTGGAGGAGCTTTAATGGCAAAAGGAGAAGATGAAGCCCGGGACCTAATCGAAGAAATGGCCCACAACAATTCTTTATGGCCAACAGAAATGAGCATGATCCAAAGAATTGCAGGAATTTATGAAGTTGGAGCCAACACAGCACTGAATTCCAAGCTGGATGTGATTTGCAAAAATTTGGAAACTCTTAACATAAAAGTTAATAGTGGATCCACAAGTTCACCATTTGGAGGAGCACCTGAGTCAGAATCTTTCAACCAACATAAAGAAACGGTGAATTATGTCAATAATTTCAACAGACAGGGGAACAATCCATATTCCAACACCTACAACCCAGGGTGGAGGAATCATCCCAATTTCGCATGGAGCAACAATTCAGGGCAAATGAACAATCCACCACCCGGATTCCAACAACAGAACAAAAGCCAGGAACAGGCAAATGAACCAGGAATAACAGAAGTGTTGACCCACTTGAAAAAGATAGAAGCAAAACACGACTCTCAAGCAGCAAGATATGATTCTATGTTTCAATCTCAAGCAGCAAGATATGATGCTATGTTTCTGATAAGTGGTAAATCTATCACTATTTCCCACTCATTTAACTTAATATTTTGTATAGTTTCTTGAGTTTTGTGAATATTTTGATGTGTTTTATGTTATTTTTGTAGATAAATAAAGTTTCAGGACATTCTGGAGGTGATTTGGGCCAAAACAGTGAAAATTGGACGAAAAGGGCATTTTGGTAATTTCCCGCGTCACGACACGCAAGCCTTTGGCGTCGCGACGCCTAAGGTGCACCAGAGCTGCTAACGTGCGCCGGGTCAACGGGTCAGAATTTGAGAAGTTTGACTTTGCTAACATGCGCCTTGCCACGTGTCACCATCACAGCCGATCTGCTAACGTGCGACGTGCCACGTGTCATCATCCTACGGTGCCGAAAATTACTATTTCCATGTGTCATCCTACGTGTCGCCACGTCATCCGGTCAACGAGTCAACTCTACCACGAGTCTTGCCATGTCATCATCCACATCAGCAGGTCCACTGAGTCAACATGCCACGTCATCATTAGCCAATCACGCTATGACACGTGTCGCAATCCTATGGTGCCGACAATTGATCTCAGCCGCCTTGCCACGTTAGCGCCACATCATCGCCACGTCAGCATCATAATTGAGCTCTTAGGCGCCTCTTATCTGAATCGCCCCGTGTTAAGCCGAGAGCATGCCATGAATCACTGTTCCAGCGTCGCGACGCCGAAGCTCTTGGCGTCGCGACGCCCGAGGCCTATCCGCGCCTATAAATTGAGCTCGAAATTTCAGATTTTGTTGGACCATTCTCTCTCCTTTCTTTGATGTAAATAGGGAGTTTCTCTCTCTAGTGTCTTTAATTTAAGTTTTGTAATTAAACTTTAATTACTATTTGTAATAATAGTAATTTACTTTCTTTACTTTTTACAGTTTTTACTATTCACCATGAGGAGGTAACTTCCCCAGCTAGGGTGAAAGGTAATTCTTTTACTATTGCTATTTAGATTAATCTCCCTTAAAAATAATATATTCACTATTTAAAATTTGACTTAAAAAGGATACCGCTATATTGGTCGGTTGGTATTTTAATTTTAATCTGGTTTAACCTGAGTAATCAAGGATACCGCCAGATTGGTCGGTTGGTAATTTAATTTTGGTTCCGCCTTTATGGATGGTTTATGGACAAATACTACCGCCTTAATGGCTGGTTGGACTTAATTTGACTTAATCAGGATACCGCCAGATTGGTCGGTTGGTAATATTATCACAAGTTTATATATTATTTTATGGGAGATATCTAAATTAGTAGTAGTAAAAGTAATTCCTTTTACCTTAGCATTTTATTTTATTGTAATTTACTTTTCAGTATTTACTTTACCGCATTTTTACTTCATGTCTTTTATTTTCAAGTTTTTACCAGCCCTAGTTATGTGTTGTAACTAAATAAGTTATCTAGGGTTGTGATGAATTCTAATATCACCGGTTTATAAGGGGTTAGATTATAGTTTGGGTAATATAAAGATTTATTTATTGAGTCTTAATCTTAATGCTTTTTAATTAACTGGCCATTAATAAAATTGATCAGGTAAACTTAAAATGAACTAGACATAGGGATTTTAAGTTTAAGACCTTAGACTAAATAGCCCACGATCTTCCTTGAGGATAGATAACCCTTTAATAGATTTCTTTACAGGATAGGAATATACATGTCGGGCGAGGGTAGCCTTAATTGGAACTTAATCTTAATGAATCTAGGTAATTTGGTTGACATAGACATATGGTTCAATTGGATTATACTATGTATTTGTAATTGACCATCGGAAGAGGCTTTTACATAATTTAGTGTTCCAGGTTAATAAATCAATATATTACCCAACTTTAAGATAACCACTTCATCTTTAAAATGATATTAAAAGAAATCACAACCCTAGATAGTTTTTAATATTGAATTTTCTTAAAACCTACTTTCAACAATCTTATTTACTTGTTTTTAAATTTAGAATCGTCACCATTTCAAATCAATCAATCAATCCGTTAGATACTAGTAATCATTTGACTTCATAAAATTAATAGTTTAGAAATTAAGTCCTCGTGGGATCGATACTTTTCATACTACTTGAACGATACGAACGCTTGCGTTATACGCGTGTGTTTACGCCGGTCAGTTTCAATCCCAAGCAGCATTAATTCAAAGTCAATCAGCTTCTATTAAAGCACTGGAGAATCAAATTGGACAACTGACCAATGATCAGAGTTACAGACCACCAGGTACCCTTCTTAGAAACACAGAGCCAAATCCAAAGAACATGGGGAAGGATCAATGTCATGCCATCATGTTAAAAAGCGGTACTGAAATCAACAAAGAAGTTGGAATCAAGGCAACAACAATTGAAGATTTTCCAAAAGAAACAAAGCAACAGATAGAGGAAAAAGAAGCAAAGGAAAAAGAACAGATCACTCCACCTCCACCTTTTCCTCAGCGTCTTCAGAAGAATAAACTGGACAAGCAGTTTGCTCGATTCTTGGAGGTGTTCAAAAAGCTTCATATCAACATTCTATTTGCAGAAGCGTTGGAACAAATGCCCAGCTATGCCAAATTGATGAAAGACATTCTTTCACGAAAGCGGAGATTGGGAGATTATGAGACATTAGCATTATTAGAAGAATGGAGCGCCATCATTCAGAGAAAACTTCCTCCAAAGTTGAAAGATCCTGGCAGTTTCACTGTTCCTTGCACCATAGGAGAACATGACTTCGGTAAGGCTCTGTGTGATTTAGGTGCTAGTGTTAACTTGATGCCTTTTTCTATTTTCAGGAAACTGCAGATTGGAGAAACAATGCCCACTTCAGTCTCACTATAACTTGCTGATAGAACGCTCGTATTTCCAAGAGGCGTAGTTGAGGATGTGCTGGTCAAGGTTGAAAAATTCATTTTCCCAGCAGATTTTATTGTCCTTAATATGGAGGAAGACGCAGACGTGCCAATCATCCTCAGGAGACCATTCTTGGCTACAGGTCGAACCATTATTGATGTACAAAAAGGAGAACTAACCATGAGGGTACAAGACCAAGAAGTAACATTCAATGTTTTCAAAGCCATGAATTTCCCAGATGATGAAAAGAAGGAGGAATGTTTCAGACTTGATGTGATACATAGTACCGTTCAGAACTCTGATGAAAGACAAAGTTCTACTGACAAACTTAAAGCATGTCAATTACCTTTGGAGCCTGAAGATAAAACGCACTGCGTACTGAAGAAGCCTATTCTTGCACTACAAGCAACAGAAGAGAAAAAGTTCCACCAACTCAACGAATTGGAGGAATTTCACATACAGCCTTTTGAGGATGCCAAATTGTACAAGGAAAAGGCAAGGAAAAGACATGATGAGAAGATAGTGCGCATACAACTGGTTACAGGGCAGAAGGTACTGTTAAACAAATCAAGGGGGAAATTCTTCCCATGGAGGCCAAAATCACGGTGGTCAGGTCCATTTGTGATCACCAAGGTTTTACCAGACAGAGCCGTTGAGATACATGATCCTGACTCCAACAAAACTTTCAAGGTTAAAAACAAGCGTGTTAAGCACTACTGGGGAGAATCATTTGAGCGACAAAAAGAAAGTGTCACACTTTCAGATCTAGCCTAACGTTCGAGAAGTCACGTCTAGCTGACGACTTTAAACTTATCGCTGGCAGGGAGGCAACCCATGCAATTTTTGTATATATTATGATCTGGTGTGTTTTATTTTTGTGTGTTTAATTTTTGCAGGTTTAGTCATTTCACGATAGAAGAAGCTCTCGCAAATCTTCACAAGCAATTTCCTTCTCTCCCTCAAAAATCTCTGATGAAAGTCTACAAAGCTCGCTTGGAACGGATGAGACTACTGATGATCAAAGGTATTCCTAATGACATTCGTTGGGTAATTGAAGCACGAGTCTGATTGGCAGGTGAGTCTTCTGACTCTTTTATTTCACATCTGCCTGGTTTTGGAAGAAGCACCTATGCAAAGAAACGTAGAGCTAAACAAATAGGTGTTTGTTACAAATGTGCACGCTAGAATTGCAATACTCGTTGTCGTTCTTTAGGAATGGTGTCTGATAATCGCGAAGACAAAATTAAATTCATTAGGGATGGCTTGAGTAAGGAGTCTTTATATGAAATATCTTTAACTCTTGAGACGCATCCCAGTGGATATGTTCACATAGCCATTCGCAAATTACATACACAATTCCAAAAAGAAAGACAACAATTAAGTCTTGGGAATCTGACTCAAAAAGACCCTGTTTGCCAGTTTATAAGAAAATTGGATGAGAAGCTTGTCCTTGACGCATAGACGTCAATCAAGCCGTTACTTTTCTTGTAAATATTATATCTCTTTGTCTTTTCTTAATAATTGTGATTTTTTTGTTGTTTTCTTTTATTTTCTCTGACAGGATCCAGACCTTTTTGACTATTACGATATTATTTCGCTACTAATCGTCCTCTGGAAGATACTTGTGCTATTTTTACTCACCCTTTTCAGGTACTATAAATTTAGCCCGTCATTGCATTTTTGAAGGCATCCAGAGTTGAGAAACAAATACATATAAAAAATGGAAGCCACTTCAAGAAGACGAGTTGAAAACATCTGTGTGTTTTGCGGTAGTAGTGTTGGTGTTAAGCCACAATACGTAGAAGTAGCACAAGAATTGGGTCGAGTCTTAGCTGCAATAAATATGCACTTAATATATGGCGGAGGCAATCTTGGACTTATGGGGATCGTTTCAAAAGCTGTACAGGAAGGAGGCAATCACGTTTTGGGAATCATCCCAAAACCCTTGGCAGAAGCAAATCTTATTGAACCATCAACCGGAGAGGAACTGATCGTGCCACGTATGTCTGAACGTTTGGTAGAAATGATTAATCGTGCTGATGCTTTTATTGTTTTGCCAGGTGGTTTGGGTACATTGGAGGAAATTTTTATTGTGCTATCTTGGGCGAACCTGAACATACACCAGAAACCAATTAGGTTGTACAAAGTTGATGGATTTTATGATTTTCTTTGTGTGTTTCTTGATGATGCCCAGAGAAATGGGTTCGTGTCAAAACCTTTGAAAGAACTCCTCTTTACTGCCAGAACTGCTCCGGATCTAATAGACCAACTCATAGCCTATGAACCACGAGTTGACCTTATCCTTTCAAAGATAAATTGGTCTGAGGACGATCGTGGTAAGAGGCGTAGGATTAATCTGGATCTTAACCTTTAATTTCCTGTAGAATTTCAGCTAACCAGGTATTATTTTCTAAACTCTTCTTCTACTTTTTAAGACATTGGGGACAATGTCTCATTTAGGTTTGGGGGAGGGAATTAGTTTATCAGTACCTTTTTTTAGTTTGTGTGTTGTTTTTATTTTTAGTCCAAAATTTTTCGAAAAATACAAAAAAATTGAAAATTTTCAAAAATTTACAAAAAATTTTGCGTTTTTGCGTTTTTATTTTGACTAAAAGGGTGAAATTGGTAAGAGATAGCTGAGTAAGGAGTTTCCACTCCTGAGACGTATCTTAAGCCTATTTTCGAAATAAGTTAATTTTTGTTTATTTCCTTTTGAATTATTTAATTTGTGAATTCTCCATAAAACGGACTAAAATGGATCTTCATATGCTCAGTTGACAGGTATTATCAACATATATAGTAACATACGGACATGAGCTAAAATTGAAAAGTTTGTAATATTCAGTGCTCAAGTTTAATTAGAGGAAGCATCTCAAAAAGCAATGGAGTAAAAAAAAAATCTGAGATCCGAGTTATTAAGTCTGTAAGGGTGTTTTAACACCTAGTGCCCTAAAGCCAACTGGTTTGGGAGTCACTGGCCCAAAGCTCGTTACATGGATCAAAGATGCTGCAAAAATATATATATCTGAAGTCTGAGTAATTAAGTCCGTAGGGGTGTCTTAACACCTGGTGCCCTAAAGCCAACTGGTTTGGGAGCCACCGACCTAACAGTCGTTACATAGATGGAAGATATTGTATATAAAAATAGAGAAAAATCAAAGAAAAAAATCAAAAAAAAAACAGAAAATTTTTCATTGCTGCAAAAAAAAAGGCGTGAAATCTGATAGAACTTTAGGACAAAAATATTACTCTCTTATCAACTGCACTTATGACTGTTGTGGGCAAAAATGAGTTGTTTAATATTTTGTTGGCTGTGTATATGAAGAATGGTAAAAATAATCGGAGAATTTACTTATTCAGTAATTTAGAAAGAAACAAAACAACTACTAACTTGGAGTAGAAGTTTCACATGATTAGTCACTAACTTCTTTATTCTCTTTTCGCTTGTGTTTTTGCTTTTGTGTGCATTAGTTTTACTACCTTTTTACTTTTGTAAAATGTTTGTGGGTATCGTTGCTGTAAGCCCTCACGAGACTATAACTCGTCCACTAGGGACACCTAGGGGTTTAAAGGCTTGTTGCATATGCTAAATGCAATCGTGATCCCTACGAAAGTGGCTTAATTTAATTTTAATTGTTTCTTGTATTTTATTTTATTGTTTTGCTCGAGGACTAGCAAAATGTTAGGTTTGGGGGTGTGATGAGTGGAAAATATATCAATATTTACCGCCCCTATAACTTAATATTTTGTTTAGTTTCTCGGGTTTGATGAACGTTTTGATGTGTTTTAGTTTATTTGGTAGATAAAATAATATCGGATCTCAATGAAATCATTTAGGATGAAATATGGGTCAAATAAGGGCAATTATTGGACTTGATATTTTAATTTTGGAGATTGGAAACTTGAAAGGGCGTTTTTGACGAAGTGCAGTTTTGGAAATTCCAATTTTGCGCATCTGTCGTATTTTGGGCATAACTTTTTACTCTGATATCGGATTGAGCTGATTCAAGTTCCAGATTAAAGAAGACTCAAGGATATACAGCTTTGAAAGACAAAATAATTTCGAATTCTAACTATTTCATGCCCGAATTTATGAATCATCCAGAAGTGTGTTGTGTGTAATTATTAAAGTCACTTTCAATCATTTTCAAAGCAAAAAATAAATTAATAAATAAATAATAAAAATTATATCAATCATCACCAAACATGATAAGAGATTAGTGGAGCAATTAATAATGGATTGATTTGGTTAGCAATTATTGGAGCAATTAATAATTGATTTGGTGGATGATTTGATGGAGGCAAAATTTTGCCTATAAATACCAAGTCATTTCATTTGTAAAATCCATACTTTCTTCTAAGGAATTCCTTAAGAATACTAAGAAGATTGTTTATTGTTTGTTTATTTACAGCTTTCAGTAATTAATTTCTGCTTTCGCACTTTCTTTTCTTTACTTTTCAGTTTTTACTTTCAGCAATTTACTTTTACGCACAGTACTTTTCTTTCTTTAATTTTCAGTTTTTACTTTTCAGTATTTACTTCAGCAATTTCAGCAATTTACTTTTCAGCAATTTATTTTCAGCAATTTACTTTCAGCATTTAATTTTCAGTATTTAATTTCAGCATTTACTTTCAGCATTTACTTTTCAGTATTTAATTTTCAGTATTTTACTTTATGTCTTTTATTTTATTTAAGTTTTTTTTACTACCCGTAAATATGTGTCGTAACTAAGCCAGTTATCTGGGGTTGTGATGAAATCCAATATCACCGGTTTATAAGGGGTTAGATTATAGCTTGGGTAATATAAAGATTTATTTATTGAGTCTTAATCTTAATGCTTTTTCATTAACTGGCCATTAATAAAATTGAACTGGGAAACTTAAAATGAACTAGACATAGGGATTTTAAGTTTAAGACCTTAGACTCAATAGTCCACGATCTTCCTTGAGGATAGATAACCTTTTAATAGATTTCCTTACAGGATAGACATATACCTGTCAGGCGGGGGTAGCCATAATTGGAACTTAAACTTAATGAATCCAGATAATTGGTTGACATAGACATATGGTTTAATTGGGTTAAACTGGGTATTTTGTCTGACCATCGACAGAGGCTTACACATAATTTAGTGTTCCAGGTTAATAAATCAATATATTACCCAACTTTAAGATAACCACTTCATCTTTAAAATGATATTGGAAGAAATCACAACCCTAGATAGTTTTTAATATTGAATTTTCTTAAACCTACTTTCGAACAATTTTATTTACTTGTTTTTAAATTTAGAATCGTCACCATTTCAAATCAATCAAACAACCTATTAGATACTAGTAATCATTTGACCTCATAAAATTAATAGATTAGATATTAAGTCCTCGTGGGATCGATATTTTTATACTACTTGAACGATATGTGCGCTTGCGTTATACGCATGTGTAAGCACCGGTCAGATACGCATTAAACAGTACAAAACTTATTTTGAATAAGGTTCCATGAGAATCTGTTTGACAGATTTCATAATAGATATGAACAGGAAAGAAACCAGGTTTTCTCATTCCTGAAGATTTGGGAATGCTGGGCATATGTTTGGATGATACCAAACTAAAACCCAAATCGGATAAGTGCCTAATTTGTAGGTTATCTGAGGGTAGCCACAGTATAGTACTTATACAACTCACAAGAGAACAATTTAATTGTTGCTCGCCATGCGGTTTTCCTAAGAGGAATACCTATATGCAGTGGTAAGTGGGAGGAAAGTAAAACTCGATGAAAATCGGAGTAATACTGTTCCAGGCACCGATTCCTTAATGGAACACAAACAGTTCATCAGGGATGAAACTGTACCACAATCTTTGAATACACAAGAACCACGTAAGTCGGAGAGAATCAGAAAATAACATGGGAGGTATGGGTTTGTGATCTCACCTCATAAAGATGTCAATCTTATTAAGGAACACGAACTGACTACGTATGAGGAAGTGATACAAGGTATCGACTCCTATCATGGCAAAGTTCCATGAAGTCCGAAATGGATTCCATGTATACCAACCAAGTTTAGACACTGGTTGTTGTACCGGAAGGCATTGTGCCTATTGGTACTATTTGTGTCTTCAAGGAAGACATACATGGATGGCAAGATACCAACGTACTAAGATAGGCTTGTAGCGAAAAGGTATCGTTATCAACATTGTGTCGATTACGATGAAACCTTTTATCTGTTGCCATGGTTAAATCCATTTGGATAATGCTTGTTAATGCTGCATGTTTCATTTATGAAATATGGCAGCTGAACGTCAAAATCTCTTTCCTTAAACTGAAACCTTTTGGAGGATGTTTACAACATCCCGACGGTTTTGTCGTACCTAAACAAGCAAACAAGGTTTGCAAGTTAATTCGATCCATTTATGGATTGAAGCAAGCATTGCGTTCTTGGAACTATCGTTTTGATGTAATCATAATGGTATATGATTTAATTCAAAACGAAAATGATTCTTGTGTATATAAGGAGGTTAGTGGGAGCGCACTGAAAATGATTGTCCTACATAATAATGATATATCATTTCTTGGAAATGATATTCCCATAATACAATTGGTGAAAGCTTGGCTTTCATGAAAATTATCCATAGAATACTTGGGAGAGACAACCTTTATTCTAGAAATAAAGATCTACTGGGATAGATCTAAAAGTTGTTGACACTCTCCGAGAACTCGTACATTGAAATATATGTACGTGACCTGGTGTCTCATATGTTTTAAGCACATGGAGTCACAATCAGGCCAATCCAAGTGATAGTCACTGGATTGATGTTAAGAACATCTTTAAGTATCTTAGATGATCTAAGGATGCTTTCTTAAGCTATGGAGGAGGAGAACTTGAAGTGACTGGGTTCACTGCTGCAAGTTTCCAAACCGATAAAGAACGACTATAAGTCGTATTAACGGTACTATATAGTTTGAATAACGGGACATTGAGCTGAAAATCTTCCAACCAAGATATTGTTGCCGAATAAACAACAAAAGCGGAATATTACTGCAGTTGAGGCAGCAATAGAAGCACTTTGGATCTTAATAATCCCAATTGGATTATGAGTAGTTCTGTTAGCAGCTGAGTTAGGCTACAGCACAGGCTAAAGAATTAATGGTCTCATCAACGATCCAAGTATATACTTCAATTATTCATCTGATTCGTTTGGATCATACATCGTGGCGATGTGATGATCGAATAAATCACATCAGATGATAATTTTGCAAATCCGCTGACGAAAGTAGTTTCTCAGCAGAAGTTTGAGCGAACCGTACATAGTTCAAGTGTAGGACACTTGAGTGATTGGCTATAGGCCAAGTGGGAGATTGTTGGACATTATGACCCATAGCATCACACTATTTGTCCAGAACATGGTGTTGTTGTACAAATTAACTATGTGACAAAGAAAATTGCTCTTTTATCATTTGTAATTGGATTACGGGATATATAAATGATAAAAAGTCCATATGATTAGTTTCGGATTGATAAGATATGAGACAGTATCAATCCATGAAGGTTTAATCATTAAAATATCCCTAGTCGTAGTATTATCGAGATTGGACATCGATAATGCAGAATAGACTAGTATTGCACTTATGCGTGTTATGGGAGCATAACGGCATAGTTCTCATATATTTGGGTATTGGATACTCATGCAAGTGTAATAGGAGGTTGTGTTTACCGATGGTACAGAAACAGCTTCGCTCTGGATAGACCCCTCGGAATTCCATTGGTAGTATAACTATGTGTGTATGGAAGTCTGAATCAGGGTAGGTGTATTTGGTCTTAACCTGAGACTTGCACCGCTAATACTTGCGACAGTCAATATACTTTGGTTTTGGTCGTCCAGGGCTTTAACAGGTTCTATGTACGCCTCTTCTGGGTATATTGAGAATCGTAGTGTATTGGGTGTGATGTCAAGATGGAAGTATCACTCCAGTTATAGTGGAGATGATGATCACGTAAGATACGGAACTGGTGCTCTTATATGTTGCAGCTATCTGGATAATATGACAAGGTCATAGTTATCCGATTATAGAGACTAGTTACCAGAGATCCGATATGAGCTTCATATGGGGCAGACACAATTTCAGCCCCAGGTCTAGCATGTGACATCCGATACTGGATCGCAATACGCAATACTACATATACTACGTCTGATATAGATTACATATTCCTTTAAGAATATTTCTGGAGAATTGGGTAGGCACGGTGCTTTGCTAGAAACCAACCATGTCTTGTAAATCGGTAAACACGTAGTACTAGGTACGTACGTGTTCGGATAGTTTGACGACCGGATTTACTGCCAACATATCTGGGGATCTCATGGGTCGCTTCCCGAAGATTCACCGATGACGTATGACTCGCACATTATTAATCTGGGATTAATTAATAGAGAGAGAAAATTAATCTATGATTAATTACGGAGATATTTTATTTGGGATAAAATATTATTTAAAGAGAGAGAACGATTAATTTGGAATTAATCGATAAATTAATATATTCGATATATTATACGAAATTGATTTCGACGCGGAATTAAAATTGGATTTTAATTCGGGCAAACGAGTTAATTTATAATTAATTCGTTAGCGATGTGAATAGTAATTTTGCTAGGCATAATTATTTAATTAAATTTGATTTAATTACGTCACAACGGAAAATTCGTAAATTCGGAATTAGCGAACCCGAGCCCGGGAGTGTTTGCGGGCCCACTCGTATTTCGAATCGAGTGGGGCCCACAAGTCACATCACGCGTCACATCATTAGTCATTCTTGTGATGGAAGTCACATCAACTTTGAGTGATGTGATGGATGTCACTTTTGTGAGTGATGTGAGTTTTTGGAAGGCTTTAATGCCTTGTACCAAGTTTTGAAAAAGTGGGATTTTGGTATTTTATTTTTGAAATCAAAAACCAAATACACAACACAACTTGTTCTTCTCTCTCTCTCCCTCATTCGGCCTTGGTGCCATTTTCTCTCAAAGTTCTTGGCTTGGCCGAGAACAAGAAATAGCAAAAGGGAAGATTTGTGGCAAATTTTTCCAAGATGCTAGCACATCCAATGGGTCTTACAAAGGTGATAGGGAAACCCATCTATGAGCATGGAATCCATTATCAAAGCTTGGAGCTTGAAGACAACTCAAGGAGGAAAACCAAGGGCTTGGCCGAATTCCATGGAGCACAAAAAGAAGGCATGGCCGAGAGCTTCAAGGGAGCATAAATTTTTTGTGTTTCATCGCATCCAAAAGCCGATCAAAGTGAGTATTTCCGCAACTTTACTTTGATGTATTCGCACTTTTCATAGCTTAAATTGATCTTGGTTTGACCTAGAAAACCCTACAGGGAAAACATGAATTGTAATCATGAAACGTAAATCTCAACTATAATACGTTAACTATAATAACTTGAAAACATAATAACAGAGTTAACATTCATTCACAGAACCAACATCTTAATACATGCGTGCTCAAATGGAACTAGATTGATTCCCCTACGTAGAATCTATAAAGAATAATCTCAAATACAGTTAACACACGTGAATATTTACAGTCTTAAACATTCACGCAAATAATTCATGTGCCCTCTACTAATACGGAAGCTTATGGCGTTATCTGATATTCTAGGACAAGACCTGGAACAAATTGAAATTGGTCCTTGAATTGGCTCTGCATCGCGATGCCAACCCTAAAGTTTCTCGCATCTTAACACGACCCACTCTGCGTTGCGATGCTCACTATACATAAATCAGGCCAGAAAGTTCATTTTGGTGTCACGTCGTGGCGCAAACCCTTGTGTGTAGTGACGCCGACTCGATTTCATGGTTATCCTATAACTCATCAATGCCAACCCTTTTGGAAATCCTTCACCACCACTTAACCATGCTCAACATAAACATTTTCCCCAAACTATAATATGTTCCAATCTTCATCATAAACACAATGGTCCATGGCATAATCCTATTCAAACCCTAAATTCTTACCCATTCAATCCTTGCACAATCCATGAAAATAAATCTCAATCTACGTATGGTTAAAACTAAAATATACTCTATCATGCTTAATGGTCATGAATCATGCTTGAATCATCCATGAACTTACATGATGGACTTAAAAGGGTAGTGCTAAAATGTAAAAAAATAAAAATAGAATAGGGAATAGGACATTTACTTGCTTCAATTGACATGTGAAATTTTAAGAAAACACATAATTTGTGCTTGATCGATGGCATGAGAAAACGAAGCAAAATGGAGAGATTGGAGGCTGATTTGGGCATGAGCTGAAGAAGAAGGAGTTGCAGATTGCTTTATTTTTTACGCTAGAAGTGAAAGGGGATATTTTCAATTTAAGTAATGCCATTAAAAGAGGCCACATGTCACAATTTTGGTGTTTCACGTCACTATACAGTTGGTAGTATTTAAGTCCCAAATTTGACTTATTTACATATGAAATTAAAGAAAATGCTTAACATGAAAGTTTTAGCTCTATGTCTTAGATATTTGACGGTACCAAAATCACTAAAAACGGACACCTGAAGCTTTAGTTATGGCCAAAATATTAAGAGTTATTCATGAAAATAGATAAATTAAAAATGATAAACTTCAGAAAAAATATTTCGAACTCTCGGAAAGGATTACAAGGTTTTTGAATCTATTAATACATGATTACATGCATAATAACATATAGTGCATGACTAAAATGACCATAATAGACATGTTATGATAATTGTGGTGTTATATTCTAGGTGCATGAAAAACTCATATTTCTTAAAAAGGAAAGCTCTCATTAGCCCCTATAAAAGCACAAGTCCATCTAAACCCTAAGATAACAAAATTTTAGAGGCCGCAAAGTAGAGAAAAATACTTGGAGCAAGACTAGAACCAGCTTCTCATCTAGTACTAAAGATTGAAGCGGATGATCTCATCACGAGTTCTTTCTACCATTTTCTCTTTTAGTTTATTTTTATGAATTCTTGATTTTTATTAATGATTAGTTTGCATTTAATGACAACCATGTGTAACTAATTAGACTATGGTTGTAATATATCCTAAGCACAGTTATTTAATCTAAACTTGCATATTTTTATTCTTTTGGATTTGTTATCTGTTTATTTATTATTCTTTATTCTTAATGCGTTTTATTGTCTGGCCAACAATAGAATATGTGTGGTAAACTTCTAGGAACTTGGAAAATAAAATTTGGGTTTAGCATAGGGAACAATAGTGTGTGATCATAGGAATATAGGAATATACATGTAGAACATGTATAACCAATATTAGAACATGTTCTTAATGAGTTTGAATTAATTTAATTATCATAGAAATATAGGTAATTGACTTAAGTTAAGCATTTCTACTTGACCATCGGAAGAGTCTTTTAGATAATTTAGCGTTCTAGGTTAAAAATCCATCACAATAACCCAGTTGAATGAAAAATGCAATAACCTATTATTTGAGTACTTAGGTGAAGTTACAACTTTATGTTCTTCTCTTACATAAGATCCAAAGTTGTTTATTTACCATTTATTTAGATTTTTCAATTAATTAGGTTAATCAAATCTTTCTCAATTAATTATTCAGTTTTAGTCAAGTTAGGTCTAGTTTTAATATTGATAGGATTAATAATAAGTTCTTGTGGGTTCGATTTCGGACTTTTGATCATTATATTACTTGAACGATACGTGTGTTTGCGTGCGGTAATAAAATTGCGACCACTACTCCATAAGAAAATAAAAGCAACCGAACCTTAAACCGACTGAACCGTACGGTTTGTACGGTTTGGTTCTGTTTAAGGTTTGATGGTTGTAGTTTTGGCCAAAGCTGAACCGCAACCAAACCTAAAACCGGCCGAGCCGTGCGGTTCGGTTTAAGGTTTGAAACCGGTTTTTTTAATAAATTAAATTAAATTATTATAAAAATAATAAAAATTAAAGATTTACTAAAGAGTAAATAAATTAATTTAAATTGTTATAAAAATAATAAAAAACTTAAAGATTTTTTTTTAAAAAATAAATAAAAATTTACTAAAGAGTAAAACTAAAAGTAGATCTTAATATATTGTATTGAAAAACAGGGCTTGCACATACATAAATCTTTATATTCAAAACTTTCATTTAGTAAAAAATAAATAGAATTCCAACGAGTTGGAACATCACGGTCAAATTTATTTGGCCTAACAATATTTTGTTTACAAAAAGTACACCATTTTTTTTAATTTTAGAATACGACCAAATTAATTTCATTGTTTTTTTAATAGGTGCAATATGAGAGTTTAAAGATTTTAAACCATCTTGTATACAAAAATTCAAGATTGGACATGCACATCGAACATGAAAAATTTTATCTCCCAAATTTGGTTGACAAATAGCTTTAAATTCATTAATTGATGCAGTATTAGCCGATGCATTATCAAATCCAATAGTTAAATTTTTTTACACTAATCCATATTATTGTAAAATATTACTAAAAATTACATAAATATTATGTACAGTGTGTGCATCATCAAAAACCCGAGATGCAATAATTTTTTTTGAATAAAATATGAATCATCAATCTAATGACATGTCATACCATGTATGAATGTGACTGCCAATGGTCATTCCATATATCACTACAAATTGAAACACGACCTTTAACCTTAAAAAATAATTCTCTTAAATTATTTTGACATTTTGCATAAAATTCCATCATTTTTCTTTTGCATGTCATCCTAGTAAGTTTATATGCAACAATATTCAAATTTTCATGTATTAAATCATTAAAAGCAGAAAACCTTGTCATTTGTGTTTGTGTTTTATCAATCTCAAACTCATCTTTATGAGTACTCCTCATATGACCCGTCATAGTTCTATACCCACTAGTGTGTTTGTAAATTTTTCCACAATAATTGCAAACATAATTCTTCTCACCAGTGACATCATTTACGATCAGAGTAAAATATTTTGTCAACATTTCAGAACCTCGATTTATCACTTGAATACGTGAAGTCGTTTCGCCTGTGGCATGTTGAGTGGTATTTTCAGCCTCAGGAATGTTAGTGTTGTGTAATGAGCTTGCCATTATAATTTATAATGAAGAGATTGAGATAATAAGAGAATAAATTTATTGAATATATGAGATTTGAGAAATTGAGAGAGTTAGTAGAGAATAAGTGATTTTGTGGTTTTGCAAAATGAGTTAAATGATTATTTATATTGTTTTTTGACTTTTATGATACCTAAAATGTCCCAAAAATATAATTGTTAGGAGGTGTAAATTAGACATTTTAAACTTTTGTTATTATTAAAAAAAATATTATCGTTACAATTAATGGTACGGTTCGAACCGTAACCGTTACGGTTTAAACCGAAATCGTAATTATTACGGTTCGAACCGGTCCAACCACCGAATCCGGTGGTTGAAAATTACCTCAATTTTAAATGAACCGGACTCGACCGGTTGGATTACGATTACAGTTCAGTTTTCCGACCTCAATCGTGTGGATGTTTAACTGACACTATCAGTGCTCTGTTTTGTGTTTTTAAATAGCAGGGAGGATCAAGAGAGCTTAAATTTTTGCTGAATTTATAGACCCAACGAGAAATCACGTAACGATGCCTAGAGAGATCTCGGGCCTCGTGAGAACGCGATATATTCTCCTGCTTGTTCTCATCTCTGTCTTTCTCATTGCCGCTTTCACTAGTCGTAGAAAGGTACGATTTTGTTCTGACCCATTTAATGAAATGCGTGAATGAGTTTGTGTTCGGATGTAAGTTTTGATTTTTTTTTATGTGAAATTTGATCTGGAGTATTTTATTTTCCAAATGGGGTAGTTGGGTTTTTAGTAATTTTGGTGCTTGACTGCTTGTGATTGGTAATGCAAATGTAGGGTTTCTTTTGAGTTGGGTTTGTGAGATCATTATGGGGGGAAATTATTGGTAAATTTTAGTTTTACTTAGAATCTAATTAGTGTCATACTACAAAGCTTTGGGATCATGTGAGAAAGTTTCCTTTTATTCCTTGCTTATTGGCAAATTAAACCTATTGCTTGATCTGCTATTAATCACTGTTTTGTTGGGCTTACATTAGTGTTTCTTGTCGTGCTGTATTTTCTTTAACATTTTACTGCTTAGTACATGAAGAAATTTTATTGGTTTGTTAGTTATTTGAGATTAAAATTGTATTTGCTACATGTGAGATCAGAGGTTTGCTTGTTTGGGTTGGAAATAGCTTTAAAGTTCTTTTTGCTTGCGTAGTCAACTGACTGGTGGTGATGCTCTAAAGTACGAGCTTGATGTGAAAATGCTATGATAAGGTTTATATTTGCTCGTTGGTTGATTTTTTGAGTGTAAAACGTTGTGATTCTGAACTATTTTTTCTGTGTCCTATATTATCGATCTATTTCTTGTAAATTGATGCCTAGGAGGAAGAGGAGGCGGAAGAGGTGTTTGAAATTACACATAGAATATACTTGGATGTTGATATAGAAGAACAACGTTTAGGTACGGCTTTCACATTTTCACCATTGAATGAAAGTCATTAGGTTGCAAAGTTTTTTATAAATCTTTTTCTTTATGAGAATAAGATATTGATATTGGTCACTACTCAGTACAATGTTAATTCAGCTTTAACATAAATTTTGTTATATGACTGTTTTGGTGCTCAAATGTTTCCTCTTTTCCAAACCCCTCATTAACTTTCAGTTTTGCACCTGTATTTTGCAGGTAGAATTGTTATTGGATTGTATGGCCAGATTGTACCAAAAACTGTTGGTATGTTGTCAATCTTGTATTGGCATACTTAGGTATCATGATCTTGGAAGTCTAAATTTTCTAAGTCAATTGCATTGTCTGCAATTTGCTATTGATTAAGAGCAATTCTCAGTCAATTTGAAATTCAAAGAACTTGGTAGTTTTTAGCACTCTCTAATTCTCTTACTCTTTTGCTCTCTTTTTGGAGAAAATCAAGCTTTTGAATTTCTAACCTTGCTGACCAGACCAACATGATGCACTTGCTTTATAATTTTTTTTTTTTTTTTTTGTCTATCTTAATGTCCATCATCATCATCTTGAGCCCACTGCTTGGTACAGCAGTAAAAGCTTTAGAACAGTCAAGTGCAATGTTTGCAAATCTTGAGAACACTTTTTTATGCAAAACCGCTGAAGGTTGAGGCTATATTTGGAACACCTCTGCCACCACCAGGACCCTGCTTTGTCAGGATCTGTGTTGGCTATTTGGTCTTTTACTCAATAGATATTCACTATCATGCAAAATCACTGCATCTTCATTGTGATGCTCCATAGGTCCTTGCTCAGTAGGATTACATGTTGACGTAGTATGAGAATGCAAAAAAATGAAAATTTAAGTGACAGAAAAATGATGTTTATTTACTGACAAGGGTATAAGAATCCCTTTGGTCATAAGCCTGTCCTTCATTTACTAATGATTTACCTTTTAATTTTCTGCAGAAAATTTCAGGTCATTATGCACAGGTATTCTGGAGACATCTTTCTAATGTCATGTTTTCAACACTCTAGTTCCAGCTAATTCAAATAGAGGCTACTTTCATTCTCATGTTCAGTGTATTTTGTTCTCTTCAATTGCAGGAGAAAAAGGCAATGGGCCAAGTGGGAAACCTTTGCACTATAAGGGAACGCCATTTCATCGTATTATATCTGGGTTCTTGATTCAAGGTGGAGATATAGTTCATGGTGATGGCAAGCGAAGTGAGTCTATATATGGTGGCACCTTTCCTGATGAAAATTTCAGGATTAGGCACTCACATCCAGGTGATCTAATGTGTATCAATTCTATAATTTGCTTTTTGTGTGATCTGTGGACAAATATTTCTTGCCTGAAGCTCTTTATCGTTGTTATTATATTTTTTTGGATGCCATTCCTTTCTTGCTTCTACCATTTCTTTTATTGAATTATTCAATTCCCTTTCAGGTGTTGTTTCCATGGTGAATTCAGGACCTGATTCCAATGGTTCTCAGTTCTTCATCTCCACTGTGAGGGCCAGTTGGTAAGTTATTTTATGACTGCATATGATAAATTAAGATTCGATGATGGATTAGTTGACCTTACTTCATTTGGAGTCCCTGGGAAATTTTCCTTTTATTAAAGAGTTAGAACTGATTTATGTCGTCATTGAATTGATTTCCAGGTTGGATGGGGAGCATGTTGTCTTCGGAAAGGTTATACAAGGGATGGACACCGTGTATGCTATTGAAGGTGGAGCTGGAACGTACAATGGAAAGCCAAGAAAGAAAGTCTTTATTGCCGACTCTGGCGAGATACCCAAGAGTAAGTGGGATGAGGATAGGTGACGCTCCACAATATGTTTACAGCAAACAGCTAGTTTTTCCGTTTCGAGTTTGCTAATTAATTTCAGATGATTGGTTCACTTCTGGTTCCCTTTGTATCATGTTCATGAAATTTTATTAGTCTTGATATAGATCCAACAGTTGTAGGCTCTTCCTGGAAATAGTTTATTTTGCCTTTTGTATCTGACAACTGTTATTAATACAAACATGTTCAATTAAGCAATGAAAAGAAATTATCTTTCTTATTAGAAATCTTTGTTTTTGTACTATTCTTCAGTATGTGCAATTATCCGAGTTTTATGCTCTGTTTGTATGTCGAGTCTGTGATGCTGGTGAAACCGAGAATTTGAGAACATAATTGCATTTGATAGTCTTTATAGAAGCATAAGCGTTCATATTCTTTTCTTAAATGAAATAATATAATATATAAGAAGAGATTTAAATCTTCTTTAGACTTGAAAAAAAATATATATATAGACATGCATAGAGGACATGGCCTTGAAATTTTTTTATGAACTACAACATGTACCACATGCATCTCACTTGTGCATTAGTTTTTGCAATTTTAAATGCTTCCCACTGCCCAAAATAGGGGTGTGCATACCGGAACCGCAAGGAATCGAACCGCTTTAACAGGTTCTGGAATCGGAACCGTTTCATTTAGAGTAGGTTCTGGCTCCAAAAATACGGAACCGATTTAATGCGGGTAGGTTCCGGTTCTATAATATTGAGAACCGGAACCTATCCATGAACCAAAAATTAGAACAGGTTTTGGAATCGAATTTTTCATTTAAAGGATTTTCCTTGCCAATTGGTACATACTTGCTTTCTTAAAGCTTGCGCCAAGATTCTCACACTCTAGAGCAATTTTTTTACAGAGCCTACACCTATTAGAGTAAACACAAAACATGTTCGTGAATATTGTTTCAGGTTCCACATCTAACATTCATAATTTAAAGACCGCAACTGAAATACAAAAACATATTGAAAACCTTTATAACATTTTATGAATATCGACTTTAGTATGATTCTAACAAACATTGTCCTTCCACTTTGCCGCTTGAAATAAACATTGTAGAAAATTTTAATTAAAATTCTAATAATATTATTTAGTTTAAATTCACAAACACTATTTATCAAAAGTATTGTATTACTCGTTTCCAATGATCAAAATATCTCATTCATATATACTTAACAATTCTAAGAACAAACAAATAGAGTAAAATAACAAAACAATGAAAGTACAAAGAAAGTATTGAATTTTTTTTTACAATATTAATCTATTGGGTCCAAAATAGGGTCCCCTAAAATCGAACTGGAACTCAATCGAAATCGATTAAATAGGCTACCCTGTTTAATATGGTAGTTTATGATTTTAAAAATTAGGAATTGAATTTTTTAGGGTCGACCGCCGGCTGATTTTATTTAATTTCATGCCCATGTTCGTTAGAGCCGCGGTGAAGATTATATTGGCTGAAGAGCCGATGTCTACTAGCACTCGCTTGATCATAAAATTAGCTACTTGCAAGGAAATTACTAGAGCATCATGATGAGGTTTGTCAAGCTTGAGCTCTTATCATCGGTGAATCCGATGGTCAAGTTGGTAAATGCATCTTCAAGCGACCTCGTAGGCTGGGATGTTCCGGTCGTGGCTTCTCAATCACTTGGAGGTTGAGAATGAGACGCTGCTTATTTCTGAACCACCAGAGATTAGGTTGACCGTGTTGTCGATTAAGGTGGTGGATGGGGCCATCTTCTTTCTCCCATCTTTCGTCTCTTCGAGCTAGGGTGCCATTTCCCTTATTTATGAGCAAGTCTCTAAGATAGCATTTGTTCAACAACTCGAGCACTTCTAACCTCTAGGCTATGCAATCTGCAGTCAAATGCCAATAGTCCCGGTGGAACTCACACCACTTCGTCGTGTACTTTTTGGATGATACGTCTTTTGGACGTTCTGGCCATCTTATCGTGCCGCCCATCTTCTTCAAAATTGAGACCAAGTCTCCAGGTGACACAGTGAAATTGTAAATTGGGAGCCTCACTTGGATTGACGAGGGCTGGCGTCAAACCGAGTAGGCTGAGGGCTTATGATCATAGTCTCTGTTGAGAGGACGATGTTCTTTATCATCGAAGTCTTTAGGCCGCTTGAGGGAATTCTAGGATCTCTCCGCGTGGCGGTTGGTGGAGCCATCACACTTCACGTTCCTCTTATCTTATTCCCACCAAATCTCGATCTGAGCTCAGGCCAAGGCTTGATCCATGATGTAGCATTGAAACTTCGTCAATTTCTTATAGAGTCTACTATCAGCGAGTATACCATTGCGTAAGGCTTTAACAGCCGTCGGGTTGTGTAGATTCGGTATGAAGATTTTTTTCCTTGTTAAAATGGGCTACATAGCTCCAAAAAACTTTTTTTTGTTGGATAGCATTGAGGTTGTTTGTGGTCTTTTCGAATTTGTAAGAGCTTGCAAAGTATTCCACGAACTTGTCTGTTAGTTCTTGGTATGATCCAATCGACCGGTATGAGAGGTTGATGAACCAAGTGAGGGTCGTGCCTGCTAGCGTCTATTTAAATCCTCTATACATTCCTGCCTCTCATTGGTGTGGTGACAAGGCCATAGACATCGTCTTATATTTGTAGTGAACAACATGATCATCTGAATCTGAAGATCCATCGTATAGCCTAATGTCTGGGGGCTGAACTTCCATGAAAGCTCTATGGAAGTGATGGACTCTAAGAAAGAGGTATCTGAAATCGTCCCGGCATGATTCTTCCTGACTAGTAGCCTCACCCCGAGTAGGCTAGATAGAATCATCTTTTTGAACTCCTTCATCTCCTTGCGCATGCTAGGGGCGACTTGTTGTGTTGGGTCCTCCGGAGGGAAATCGATGGTTTTCTGGTGGCTTTGAAAGTGGTCTACCGATAGTGGATTATCGCCGGCCATGTCGTCGAATGCCCTCATGAGGTTGGGGGCGTTAGGGTGACCTTAAGATCCTCTCCGCTGAGAAGTCGAGGCCATCTACTCCAATTGCTTCTGGAGGCTAGTGTTGGTGCTCCGTATCACGAGGTTATCCTCCTCCATGTTGGGATATATGCCTTAGAGCTTCATGTAATGTAAACGGTATAATATCTTATGAAATAAAATGATGCATTATTCATTTGTCAAAGTTTTTGGTTAATATTGCATATTGTAAGTTATCTTAATTACCCTAGATAACTAATGTGTCTTTAGACTTAGTGTATGAGTATCATACATGAGAGGATTTAAGTCTGAAGTTAGTAATCTAAAATAGTTAATAGAGAGCAAACAAAACGGGTACTTTGTTTGTGGTTTATCTATAGCTGCGGTTCATTCTATAATTGTATGGCGACATTGATCCGGGATGAGAATGAAGACACCTTATATGATGTGATCATATAGGACTGGACCCAGATAGAAATGACTTTCTTATAATATCCAGTAAATAAAGAAATTTATTTCGATATATTAGATGGTCATATATATATTGATCTTAATCTTGAGTGTACTACGAACTCCTACATGACAGGCTATGTCCTTTAATTTACAAAGGTGAAGTTGGTGTAGCAGTCCCGGCCAATAGCTACGTACTTTGGGGGCATGGTCTAGTGTGTAGCTGGGGACGTTTTACATAGACATAGAGTTCACTTATTCTTACGAGAAGTAGATGGTATCTTCCTTAAGGGTTTATCGGTACTTGAACGGTTAGAGCGCTCGAGTCTTTATATTACGAATAGAAATATTAAAATTCATAATGATTATGAATAAATCGTTCATTAGAGAATCAATGGTACTTAAGGTAAAAATAATTAAAGGGGTATAACGGACATTATGACCCGGCTCTAATTATGAGATACTGGTGAAGTGTTAATCCTGTTAGGGTTGGTGCTCAGAGTGCCAATCCGGATCGTATTTATGTCTGATTCATAAATACGAACAGTTTCTTTTTTCCATAATATTACTTATTTAATGGTAGCACCTCTTGTCTTTTATACACATATTCGATCTAATTGCGATTAGATATCTAATTATGATTAGATTGAAACTAAATCTGATTTAGTGATACGTGTATATTAGACAAAGACCCTAGGATTTACAACGTAGAGCACAGTTACAACATAGTTTGTAATTGACATTGGGAAGCGTCACTATAAGTTGTATATCCTTAAATAAAGTTCCTGGTCAAGATTTACTAACACGGGTCGGTAAGTAAAATCTGTTGAGACCAGTACATATCGTATATCGTGACTTGGTCTGATGGTTTATCCTAATGAACCATGAGTCTCGGGAGACTCGTATAAACATATAGGTGTTTATTTGATAGACACTGAACGACTCACTGAAGATTTCCTAATAGATGGTCCACCAATGTTAATATGAATCTTCTTGAGTTGAGCGAGCATAGTGGTCTTTCGACTTAAGAAACCACTGTGGATATATGAGTTATCCTCCACACTTTGATGGCAGTCACGACACCGATCTATTTAGATCAGACCTCCGCCTGTTCGTTGGGTGTGGACTGATCCTCATGATATCATGTGCGTATCAAGATATAATCTGTCAGTCTTGTGTACATGGCATAGGTATCCTGCACGTGTTTGCGATCTAGTAAATCAATGGCCGTGGTATAACTTCGGAAACAAGTTCCGAGTGTTATTTAGAGATCGTAAATTTGAAAGTCGACTATATTATACCATAAGGATTTGACGTTCTTATCTATATCCCAGGTATAATATGGATAGCCTGTGACGGAGGGATTATACGTATGCAATGACCTCGACTTGCATAGTTTAGCGAGATTATAAATGGTCGTCATAATTCATGAGTGGGTGAATTATGGACACGAAATTGGATTTTATGACGGATAAACCTAAACTTAAAGAGTCACACAATATAAAGTATAATCGTTGAGCACTTGGGCAACACGTTATGAATAATACAGATTATTCATGATACTTCACCAGATTAAATGAGTTAATTCGAATCGTTTAAACGGTTAAACGAAAACATATGTTTTAGGGAATTTTGGTTAATCGTAATTATTGTGTATTTGTATTTGATACATAATTTGATTAGATACACAATAAAAATTATTTTTCAAATGAGATTTTGACACATGCCATTAATATATGTATTTGTTATTTAATGTAAATATAATACATATATAATAATAATCATATTAATTAATTATTTAAATATTTAAATATTTAAATATTAAATATTTGAATAATTAAATTATATACTTTTTCATAATTGTTATGAAAACTATTTGATTATTATTAGTTACAAATGACATGATTTTATTAAGCTTAAGTGTGCAAATTCGATTTGTCAAACTTATAGCTTATCTTATCTTGTTTTTAATTTAATGAAATTAAAATGAAAAATTGACCATTTTAACCCTACAAAGTCGGTCATGATGATTTAAAAAGAAAAAAAAATTTCTTTTCTCTCTAATCATCTTCCATGGCCGAAAACTTCACCCTAAAACACTCTCAAATTTGTTTGATGATTCGACAAAGAAAATCAAGAAAATCAAGAAAAAAAGCTTTAGGAAATTGGAGAATTAAAGGTAATACTCAATATCCCTAAGCTTGAAAGCATGTTTCTTGTTCTTGATCTTCTAGATAGACTCTAGGGTTTCTTCTTTTCTTTTGAATTTGGGTGTTTTGGATTTGGAGGATGAATTGGAAGGCTTTGTGCATGTGTGAAGATGTTTTGGATGATATTATTGTAATATTGATTCAATTTTGTCATTTGATGATAAGTTGTCATTCTAGAGTGTTATGACCACTCTTGTAATGCCTATAATTGTTCTTGGGTGCTTCATTTGTGGTGACTTTGGTTGGTGTTAAGATTAATTAGACAAATGTTGGAAAATTGGATTTTAAGCATGAAAAATTGATATATTTTACTTCTGGATCAGATCTGGAAATACTGTTCATATTATGATGAAAATTATGTCATATAAATGTATTGGATGTGTTTTGGGTGTTGGAACAATTACCGGAAATTGTTTCGGAGTTGAAATAAGCGAAAACGGCGAAAAAAGACATTATCGGGTGACTTTTGAGCCAACCGAGTGACGGCTGCCCAAACAGTGAATTTGTCACTGTTCGGGCAGCCCATGAACTGTCCTAATACTATTGGGACTGACATGGGCAACCCTCATGTGTATTGGGTGGTCGGTTCGGTCAAAAACGTGTTTCATGCCATTTTGCGGAAAAATATTTTCGTAAAAGTTTCGCGACATTTCTTAGTTATTTATGTCGTTATTTGATATCGAATAAATATATTTAGGTGAAATATGAATAAATTATTTATATTGGATATTGAATAATTTATTCGGTAATTTTAAAAAAAGTTTGAAAATTACGATTTCGTCCGAACAGCGCTTCCGCTGCGCCCTTTGCCCAAAACCCCAACAAAAAAATGATATCAGAGTATGTTTGATTCTTCATCCATTACATTAGTCATGCTTGATATATGATATATAATCCAATTTTGATGTTTGCACATGCACGTAATCTATATGTTTCTTGACTTTTTGGTTCTACACTAACGGGAAACTTAACGAAAATTTAATAGTTAAGTTAAGTTATGTTTTCTAAAGGTAGAATTGAATTTTTTTAAAAATGATCTAGATTAAAATTCTGCATATTATGTAAAATAATACTTTCGTGAGGAATATCCCCGTTTAAATAAGGCTGTAAAGTAACGTGTATATGATGCATGTTTCTTGGTCTGTCTTGTCAATTCGGTTTATGGGTATCTTTCTATGGCTGCATTCGAGATCGTGCCAAAGCAGTGAGGGTGTAGTTGATAGAATTTTATACATGTCGGATGTATAATTGATACTAGATAAATTCAAGTGAAAGTGGAAATCATGAACGTGCCAAAGCTGTCAGGACTACATCGGTAGCTTTAGTTTGTCATTGGCAAGTGAAGCCTTGATACGTCTCCTTGTGAACGTGCCAAAGCTGTCATAACGAGAAACGGTCAGGACCAAAATTAGGAGTCACTGGTGAGTGATTGACAATGAGTTGTCTACCTAATGAATATACGTAGGCGAGATCGTGCCAAAGTTGTAAGTCGAAATATATTCATGGGATCATTCTCTCACTGTGGAATTCGATTTAATTATTGAATTCCTATTCTCCGTTGGGAATTACGGTATTACGTAAAGTAGTGGGAGACACTGCTAGGTTAAAAATCCATAACTAAGGCAGTGCGTAATTTTATGGAAATTGCTGCTTTTGTTTTCCTTTATTCTATATTGTTGATAGAATTTATACTTCTAATCCATTGCATGCATATTACTTGAATATATTTTCTGACTTCACTTTTGGTTGCGTATTTCTAGAATAGGTTCTAGAATGTTAGTAAACTTAGATATTGTTAGATTAGTCAAAACCATCGGGAACTGTTGTTCCGATTTTCTTAAAAATCAAGATGGTTTAGTGACTTAGTTATTAAGTCACGATAAGTAATCTAAATAGATATCTGTTTCAGGATATAATTGTCTAGAAAGAATAGTTTCTTGTGCAGTAAGAATTGACACGAATCAGTTCATGTCTCGAGATTCTTGACTGGCATTAAGAAAACCCCATTAGGTATTTGCTTATCTTATAATGACGTTTCTTGGCTTTTGTGACTTTTGGAAGCCACGTGTTTGACACAGTTTGCTAATCAATTATTTGCAATTGTTGTGAATAATTGAAGGCAAATTATAGAGCTTAAGAAATGAGATGTGTATAGTTGTGTGTTGAGAATATCGATTCACACAATACGACAACTGTAGTACTGGATACCAGATCTCTCATCTAGTTATTTAAAATAATGTTTAATGATTGTTTTGATATTTGATATCAGAACTTGTGACTATTGGATAATTACTTGTTCTTTATAAATAATTTTTCATATTTTAATACGACTAGTAGTGTCATTGTCGAAAAGATAAACATTAAGAAAATATTCGGTTAACTAAATAACTTAGAACAATGTTTTATGAGATTTTATCATATAAGCATTAGATGCTTATTCCGTATGGTAAAAGATGGTTTGATACGAGATCACACCCAATATCTTTATCCATTTAATGAATATTGTATTCAGGATGTGATTAAATCTCATTTAACCAATGATCGTCATTGGACCACAGATTTATTAAACTAATACTTTGGAAGTATGTAGTTTAATGAATTAGAAATTTCCTTGGATAGTTTTCTTTACTTCGTAACTTAGTTAATGAATTGTCATGACTTAGTTACGTGTTTCCTAAAGAATATATATTGAAAGTCTTGAATGGTTCGAGAACTTTCAATATGTTTCTGATGAAACGCGGATATAATGTTTAGAATGGTTCAAAGATATTCTATTTGAAGTGTTGAAAACTACACTTTAAAATTCTTCGTGAGTCTTTGAATTGTTCAAGGATGTTTGATATGATCAAACATATGAATTTATGACAATTTGTTCTAAAGTTATTTAATGAATGTGATTCTTACTCAATATTATTCTTCTACGATTCCATCGTGATGGAATTGGTTAGTGGGAGAAATCAAATCTTATATGATTTGATTCGTTTGTTATTGAGTGTTACCGAATTAGTTTTCAATACTCTTGGGGTTATGCTCCAATTACACTAATTCATCTTTTTAATTATTGTTTCATTATTTTCTACAGTTACGTATATGATATGTATAAGTAGAAAATTCGAATCTTGAAAGGTTTGAGATTTGAATCTTTCTTTTGTATAATGGTTATATAATTGAAAGTACTTACGCCTTGGAGGTACAAGTAAAAGTTTATCATTTATTCTATTCAATATAATATTATTTTCTATTTGATAGAGTATATTTTCTACGATCCCGAGTAATAAAATAGTTTTATTACTTGGTGTGTAACATTAGATGTTGACGATTATATAAAAGACTTGACTTATTGAAGTCAAATGTGAGAATGATAAACTGTAATGGAACTACGTAATTAATAATATGAAAAGACCATTAGACAACTTTCGTATAAATTCAATAGGATGTCAGAATCATTTGCGAAGTATTAGATACTTAATGGTTCTGATGTTTTCTTATTGAAGAAAATTATCATATAACTTGTAGTGGGAGCGATATTTGATATCGATTTCGGAAATTACCATTGAACCATAGATCTAAGATTGTTCATAGCTTACTACGATCAAGTTTTGAACTTGATTGAGCTTTTGTTATGAATTGTTCATAAAATATGCAAATTGTTTGTGCAGCAAAAGCAAAGTGAGCTTGTTAAAGGTTTGACCTTTATAGTATAATAGTGAGAAAAGTTATACTAAGTAATCTATTATAGTTTCTGAGAAAACTTGTCTCAAGTCACACTAATTGAACAATTAAAGATTTGTTGGTTAATGTTGATATTAAACTATGTATTTTGGCTAAAGAATGCAAAGTGGTGTTCTTGAATGTTTTCTTCGAATGAGAGATCTGTTGTGGTTTCTTTGTAAGAAGAGTTCATTCTAGAATGGCCCTAGAGTTTGTATTCTGCTAAGATCACAGTTTGATATACAAGCTTATAGAGCCTATTGTAGACTCAGATAAGCTTTCCGAAAATTCGTGTTCTATAATTTTGATACAATCAGATTGTCTGATTTTATCAAAGCTTAGAGAATACATATTTGATAGTAGGGTCACTGGGAGCGTACAAATTTCTTTCTAGTGTTATATATCCTAACGATATTATCATTATTAATGTAATAATGAGATGTTTGTGAGGAAAAAGGTTTACCTAAGTCTTCTTTTCTCCGTGAAAGCAGTGGGAGTAGTCTCTGTTATATTTGATATAAAGTTTTATATATGATATAAAACAAGTGACTTGTGAGATACTCCCATTAGTCGTGCATTAGACATGATCTAACAAATGACACATCAAAACTATCTGTATGACAGTTAGTATAACTGTTTGACAGTTAGTGTGTCTCTTGTATATAGTATTTATCTTTCGTAAATGATGATTCCTTAGTCGAAAGAGAAATTTATTAGAATGTCTAATCAATCTTATGCATTATAAGATAATGGCATAATGAATACTATATTATCTACGATTAAATATATCAATTTAATTATAATTGTTACGAATTATTTTGATATGATGTAGACCATATGATGTGTCTTGAAACATGTTCTTTATTATCCTTGAGATATTAAGAACAAGTTTCTTATTCATGGAGAATATAATCCGCAACCATTTGGGTCAGATTAGTTTTGAGTCTAATTACGACATTAGATGGTCTATGTCATATAAAGTCAGAAAAGATGCAGTGGGAGTGTCACCGTTGATTCTACTGAATCAGTAGAACTAGTTGTAACTTATGAAGTATTGACTTATGAAGTTGCATAGTGACCTTATAGATTAGAAGTTTTGATACTAGTATTATGTTTGTTGTTGTCTACATAGTATTTTGGATTTGATCTCTAAATACATAGACAACTTAATAGCTATAGCTATAGCACAATATTGATATCGCATCTGAGTCATATCGTTGTAGAACTTGGGTTCTACAAGATATAAATGATGTCAGCTAAGGAAAATAATTGGGTTTGTTAGACAGACTCAATTTGTTATAGCATGCTTACTTGTTGTTGCCTACCTCTTGAGTGTTATGTGAGCTCTTGAGGGCCATGAGTATGTGATACACATTTAGATGTGTATATGATACCGTGGATTGACACTAGAGCAAATGGGAGAAATTAATAGGGTTGGTGCTCAGAGTGCCAATCCGGATCGTATTTATGTCCGATTCATAAATATGAACAGTTCATTTTTCCATAATATTACTTATTTAATGGTAGCACCTCTTGTCTTTTATACACATATTCGATCTAATTGCGATTAGATATCTAATTATGATTAGATTGAAATTAAATATGATTTAGTGATACGTGTATATTAGACAAAGACCTTAGGATTTACAACGTAGTGCGCAGTTACAACGTAGTTTGTAATTGACATTGGGAAGTGTCACTATAAGTTGTATATCCTTAAATAAAGTTCCTGGTCAAGATTTACTAACACGAGTCGGTTAGTAAAATCTGTTGAGACCAGTACATGTCGTATATCGTGACTTGGTCCGATGGTTTATCACAATGAATCATGAGTCTCGGGAGACTCGTATAGACATGTAGGTGTTTATTTGATAGACACTGAACGACTCACTGAAGATTTCCTAATAGATGGTACACCAACGTCAATAGGAATCTTCTCGAGTTGAGCGAGCATAGTGGTCCTTCGAATTGAGATACCACTGTGGATATTTGAGTTATCCTCCACACTTTGATGGCAGTCACGTCACCGATCTATTTAGATCAGACCTCCGCTTGTTCGTTGGGTGTAGACTGATGCTCATGATATCATGTGCATATCAAGATAGAATCCGTCAGTCCTGTGTACAGGGCATAGGTATCATGCACGTGTTTGCGATCTAGTAAATCCATAGCTGTGGTATAACTTCGGAAATAAGTTTCGAGTGTTATTTAGAGATCATAAATTTGAAAGCCGACTATATTATACCATAAGGATTTGACATTCTTATCTATATCTCAGGTATAATATGGATAGCCTGTGACAGAGGGATTATACGTATGCAATGACCTCGACTTGCATAGTTTAACGAGATTATCCGTGGTTATCATAATTCATGAGTGTGTGAATTATGGACACAAAATTGGATTTCGTGACGGATAAACCTAAACATAGAGAGTCCCATAATATGAAGTGTACTCGTTGAGCACTTGAGCAACGCGTCATGAATAATATAGATCATTCATGATACTTCACCGGATTAAATGAGTTAATTTGAATCGTTTAAACGGTTAAACGAAAACACATGTTTTAGGTAATTTTGGACAATCGTAATTATTGTGTATTTGTATCTGATACATAATTTGATTAAATACATATTAATTATTTTTCAAATGAGATTTTGACACATGTCATTAATATATGTATTTGTTATTTAATGTAAATAAAATACATATATAATAATAATCATATTAATTAATTAATTAAATATTTGAATAATTAAATGATATACTTTTTCATAATTGTTATGAAAAATATTTGATTATTATTGGTTACAAATGGCATGATTTTATTAAGCTTAAGTGTGCAAATTTGATTTGTCAAACTTAAAGCTTATCTTATCTTGTTTTTAATTTAATGAAATTAAAATACAAAATTGACCATTTTAACCCTACAAAGTCGGTCATGATGATTTAAAAAGAAATTTTCTCTCTAATCATCTTCCATGGCAAAAAACTTCACCCTAAAACACTCTCAAATTTATTTGATGATTCAATAAAGAAAATCAAGAAAAAAAGCTTTAGGAAATTGGAGAATTAAAGGTAATACTCAATATCCCTAAGCTTGAAAGCATGTTTCTTGTTCTTGATCTTCTATATACACTCTAGGGTTTCTTCTTTTCTTTTGAATTTGGGTGTTTTGGATTTGGAGGATGAATTGGAAGGCTTTATGCATGTGTGAAGATGTTTTGGATGATATTATTGTAATATTGATTCAATTTTATCATGATGATAAGTTGTCATTCTAGAGTGTTATGACCACTCTTGTAATGCCTAGAATTGTTCTTGGGTGCTTCATTTGTGGTGACTTTGGTTGGTGTTAAGATTAATTAGATTAATGTTGGAAAATTGGACTTTAAGCATGAAAAATTGATATATTTTGCTTCTGGATCAGATCTGGAAATACTGTTCAC